>JAYESA010000002.1:75934687-76102187 GCA_036927795.1 Iris macrosiphon | reverse complement strand
CTGCCCCGACCTGCCAGAGCTGCTACCACCATCCTCCGACGAAGCTTCGGTGTTCGGTGTCCGAAACCCTAACCCTAGACTCGACAAGGCAACCTGGATACGACACAGGACACAACTCGAGACACGAGGACACGAAGAATTCGGTTTTCTGGAACCCAGTTCAGGTACTCGTATCTCACTCCTCGTAGCTCTGATTTCGATTCCGTAAATTATATTACGTAGCCTGTATGACCCCCTCGGTGTACAAACTGCTCGGTGCATCGCGTCCTGTGGTGATCGCACACCGCGATCCAAAAACAGGAAAACCAACGTCCTGTTTCACCCCGGAACTGAGTACGCCCCGCCAAACGGGACGACTTGGTCGCGTGCGGTCTTCACAGATACGTGTGCGGCGTTGATACGGACGTACGGGATTTCGCAGAAGCTGATTCGGATGTACGTGCACACCAAAATCAGTGCGTATCCGCGGACATCGTCCCGTATCCGACCATTCTAATTCTCGCTGTAACTTAGTGTATACACGTCGGATCGAGACGAAACTTGCGTCATCAGACTCGTAGCAATACGCTGGTCCTGTGAGCCATGTTTGGTTCGATTCTGAGAACGTTGACAAAATCGTGTGTCATGGGCCCACAGGCTCCACCCGACGGGCAATTTTGAGAACGGCTCATCGGAATCTAATTTTGGAAGTTCCGTTAGGTTCGTATCATCGTTCCTGACCTGTTGACACAAAGTTGAACTGATTTGAAGACCTTTGACCCTGACGCATTTTTCGGTGCAAAGCGGCCCACATCTGGACCCCGCCTTGACCCGAAAATGATGTTTTTGCCCTTGTCTCCAAATTGGACTCAAGGATAGGCGTTTCTAACTGATTAATATATTCTGGACCTGATGGCGATGTCTATTTCAGCAATCGGAGTACTGTCTGCAATCCCCGCTGAAGTCAGAGCTACAATTGGAGACAAAACTCAGACAAGTATACCTTGCCAAATCCTACAGTTTTAATACTTGTCTCCTGGATTTATTTATCATTGTCGTGCAAGATATTTGTACAATATTTGCATGATTTTTAGTTGTTACTTTCTTGTCATATTTAGTTCTTGATACTTGTTGATTTATTCCTGCTGCTCTAGTCATATTTTCTCGTTTTGCGTGCATGTATATTATTTACTCTTTTTCTTGGATCACTACTTATTCCATAGACATATTGTGATGGTTTATGTTTACTCTACATTCCTGGAGTTGACTTGACTGATTTCTTAGTTCCTGGATGTTGTTATTGGACATTGACTACACTTGAACAATCTCGATTGTGAGTACCCATTATACTGCAATAGAGAATTGTTCATTTGACTACCTCCTTCGTGAGCTCCCGTTGGGCTGCAAAAGAGCCATACTATAGGCTGTGAGTCCCCGTTGGACTACTTTCTATAGGATCGTGATCTCCCATTGAGATACGGTTACCCCGATTGCTTGTAGTCATGTTTGATAGCATCATTGGCATGCCACTGTCTTAGATGTAGTGATTTCTCATGTCTTATTTGCTTGTATTTACTTTCTTCTCTATCTTGCATGTTTATTTACTGTATTTTGGCTTATATTCTTTTGTATCTTGCTATGTCCCCTGAGGACCTGGTTTTGTTCTCCAGATTTAGCAAACGAGGAGTACCGTAGCTTACGAACCAACACCAGACGAGAGTTTGATTGCAGTTGATGGCCCTGCTTCTTAGTTACTTTCTAGCATATTTTAGTTATATCTTTCTTGTCTTTATTTTCTTGTTTATCGGTAGTGGATTTGTCTCCACCCGACTTAGTATTAATTCTTGCTGGATATTCGACAGTAACTTTACTTTCAGCATTTAATCCAGTTTTGTTTTTAGTTCATGTTGTTCTGTGGATGAGATTAGTAAACCCTGACTATTATAATACAGCTTAAGTATGCTCTGATGGATCCATTAAATTGGATTTGTCTATCGGTGCGTGCTGCTGGCCATTATCACATGTTTAGTCCCTCTATATTTTGGGACTGGGGCGTGACATGGTTTTTGTGGTGGCCCATGCAGGTCAACGACTAAATTGTTCGGTTTCAACTTAGGGACCGAACAGGCCTGCAATAAGAATAGGATAAGTTTTAGGATCTCATCCACTTGCTTGAAACGTTCTTGATATCTATATCGGATTCGAATCAATTTCTTGAATTGCATCCTGCCTTGATTCCTGAACGCCTCTCATTGTTTATTTTGGTTGCAGAGTTATGGATTCACGAGCAAACGACGAAACTCCTACAACATCACCACAAGATGCTGTGGAAACCAATGAAGATAAAGCGACACCAGTTGATGAAGGACGATCAGCTCAACAAGCAAGTCATCATGCCACGAGAGTCCAGCACGATGACATTCTACCATCGACGCAATATACTCCACCAATGCCCGTAATTCCACCAGGGCAGGTCATGGACGGGCAGCAGCTGTTTCAAATGATCTATGTAATAATGCAAGCTCAACAAGAGGCTTGGAGTCGCAGCCTAGTAACTATACTAGAGCAGGCACGACGACCAACGACGGGCTCTATCGCCGATTTCCGCCAGCTGAAGCCCCGTACCTTCTCAGGAAAAGAGGAGCCCACAGAAGTTCATGAGTGGCTCACCAACACACAACATCAATTGGAAGCAGCTGAACTTCCAAGGGAACGTTGGATGACTGCCATCAGAATGCAGTTGACGGACAATGCTCATCACTGGTGGCTATCTGAAGAGACACGACTAGGACCAGATCGAGTCACTTGGGAAGAGTTCTCTAGACTCTTTCTGGAGATGTACATTCCGGCCATTGCTCGATCAGAACTTCGGGACAAGTTCAATCACCTCACTCAGGACAATCTGACAGTGGAAGAGTATAACACGGAGTTCATTCATCTGAGTCATTTTGCCCCTACTTTGATTCAGACAGAAGAAGAAAAGGCTGAGAAATTCTTCGACGGACTAAACATTGAGCTACAAAAACTGATTGGATCCGTTGCGCCTACATCTTATCCGGATGTCCTTGCTGCAGCACGACGCATTGAGTGCATCATCAGGAGAGAGACCAGTCTGAAGAGGTCATCCACATCAGCACTAGCCGGAGCACCACAGGAAGAAGCTGCAAAGAGACTTCACAGTCACCAGTCACCAGAAGCATCTCCACAGGCAATACCTGTCTGTCCATATTGTCACAAGCGAGGCCATATTGAGGACCAGTGCAGACGCAAAAAGAGATTATGTTTAGCTTGCGAATCCAGTCAGCATTTATTAAGGGAATGCCCAGAGCATCAAGAAATAGCAACAAAAGTTAACCAACAAACGTTACCAGTACCGAGGCCAATCTATCCAGCGCTGGGAGCACCACCAACGGAAGTTCAAGAAGTCCTACCACCAGCTCCAGGAGGGTATCAGCCGAGGCCACCTTTGATACCCCAGGCACTGCTCTTCCAGCAGGCTCAGCAGCAGTAGAGGAATCGACGGCAAGGACGTGGACAAGCCCTCACGATGTCTTTGAAGAACGCGCAGAACCAAGGAGTAGCTAATGCGCGTAAGTTCTTATAGTTTTCTGTTTCTAGATCGTGCCTATTGGTTCGTGACCCTAGCCTTACTCTGATAATCTTAACTTGTTAATAATAGATAACCTACTGATCACCTAGTAATTTTGCTGTTAAATTAATATGCTTTAAAAGAATAACCTGTTTTTCTAAAAACTGTAATTTTCTAGATTTCCCACATTTGGAAAATTGTATAACATTTAAATGCTTAGGGAAATAATTTTCCTAAGTATTACTCTCAACCTTGAAATTCCTTAATTTTGATGTGCTTCGAACAAATAGTTGTAACCGTGTCATCTCTGTTGATCGGTTATTCTTTGATTGCGAGGACGCAATCCTCTTAAGGGGGTAGATTGTAATCCCCTGATTTTCAAAATTTGATAAATTTGGATTTTTTTTGAATTTTTTGGAATTTTCTGGGATTTTTCTGAAATTAAATACAGGTGTTTTAATTATTAAATAATTTTTAAAGGATAATAAATAATATTAAAATATTATAAAAATAATATTTTATGGTGTAAAATGAAAAACTAGACATAGGATAATTTTTCGAAAATTTATTGGACTCCGGATGGATTTTTAAAGCCCTAAAACTAATTAAATTATTAAACCAAAATAAACCGAGTTTTTATTAAATAAACCAAATTAAATTGAACCAAACCGGACCGGGTTTATTTATTAAACTAATTTCTTAGCGGGTCGGATCCGGGTCCAACCCAGACCCGACCCAATAACCCATAACCGACCCGCATTTTTCGGATCGGGCCGGATCCGTAGACCCGACCCGACCCGTCAATGACCCGACCCGCAACCTCTTTCTCTCCCCCAAACGCAGACCCGACCGTCCGCCTCCCCGCCGCCAGAAATGGCCGCCGCCCGTTCACTACCCAGCGCCGCTCCGGCTCCCCTGTCCGGCCGCCTCCCCCGTTCAACCGCCGCCGCTCCACCTCCTTCAACCCCTCTATAAAACTACTCCCCGGTCACCGGATTTCTCCCTCCTCCGGACGTCCTCACCTCCAGTCCTCCGTCTTCTCCGTCGACTCCCCCGCCGGATCTCCCAGACACCCGCCGTACTCCTCCAGACCTCGCCTCGACGAGCTCCCGCACCAGCACCGCTTCTCCGTCGTAGGTCTCCTCCAGAATCCCCCGACCCCGAGCCCTACTCCGGCACGTCCAGCAGCCCCATGCCTCGCCGGCGACCAGCCAGAGCGCCGACAGCCTTCGCCTGAGCTGTCCCGACCTGCCAGAGCTGCTACCACCCTCCTCCGGCGAAGCTTCGGTGTTCGGTGTCCGAAACCCTAACCCTAGACTCGACAAGGCAACCTGGACACGACACAGGACACAACTCGAGACACGAGGACACGAAGAATTCGGTTTTCTGGAACCCAGTTCAGGTACTCGTATCTCACTCTTCGTAGCTCTGATTTTAATTTTGTAAATTGCATTACGTAGCCTGTATGACCCCCTCGGTGCCCGTACAAACTGCTCGGTGCATCGCGTCCTGTGGTGATCGTACACCGCGATCCAAAAACAGGAAAACCAACGCCCTGTTTTACCCCGGAACTGAGTACGCCCCGCCAAACGGGACAACTTGGTCGCGTGCGGTCTTCACAGATACGTGCGCGTCGTTGATACGGATGTGCGGGATTTCGCAGAAGCTGATTCGGATGTGCGTGCACACCGGAATCAGTACGTATCCGCGAACACCATCCTGTATCCGACCATTCTGATTCTCACTGTAACTTAGTGTATACACGTCGAATCGAGACGAAACTTGTGTCATCTGACTCGTAGCAATACGCTGGTCCTGTGAGCCAAGTTTGGTTCGATTCTGAGAACGTTGACAAAATCGTGTGTCATGGGCCCACAGGCTCCACCCGACGGACGATTTTGAGAACGGCTCATCGGAATCCAATTCTGGAAGTTCCATTGGGTTCGTATCATCGTTCCTGACCTGTTGACACTAAGTTGAACTGATTTGGAAACCTTTGACCCTGACGTATTTTTCGGTGCAAAGCGGCCCACATGCGGACCCCGCCTTGACCCGAAAATAATGTTTTTGCCCTTGTCTCCAAATTGGACTCAAGGACAGGCGTTTCTAACTGATTGATATATTCTGGACCTGATGGCGATGTCTATTTCAGCAATCGGAGTACTTCCTGCAATCTCCGCTGAAGTCAGAGCTATAATTGGAGACAATACCCAGGCAAGTATACCTTGCCAAATCCTGCAATTTTAATACTTGTCTCCTGGATTTATTTATCATTGTCGTACAAGATATTTGTACAATATTTGCATGATTTTCAGTTGTTACTTTCTTGTCATATTTAGTTCTTGATACTTGTTGATTTATTCCTGCTGCTCTAGTCATATTTTCTCGTTTTGCGTGCATGTATATTATTTGCTTTTTTCCTTGGATCACTACTTGTTCCATAGACATATTGTGATGGTTTATGTTTACTCTACATTCCTGGAGTTGACTTGACTGATTTCTTAGTTCCTGGATGTTGTTATTGGACATTGACTACACTTGAGCAATCTCGATTGTGAGTACCCATTGTACTGCAATAGAGAATTGTTCATTTGACTACCTCCTTCGTGAGCTCTCGTTGGGCTGCGAAAGAGCCATACTATAGGCTGTGAGTCCCCGTTGGACTACTTTCTATAGGATCGTGATCTCCCATTGAGATGCGGTTACCCCGATTGCTTGTAGTCATGTTTGATAGCATCATTGGCATGCCACTGTCTTAGATGTAGTGATTTCTCATGTCTTATTTGCTTGTGTTTACTTTCTTCTCTATCTTGCATGTTCATTTACTGTATTTTGGCTTATATTCTTTTGTATCTTGCTATGTCCCCTGAGGACCTGGTTTTGTTCTCCAGATTTAGCAGACGAGGAGTACCGTAGCTTACGAACCAACACCAGACGAGAGTTTGATTGCAGTTGATGGCCCTGCTTCTTAGTTACTTTCTAGCATATTTTAGTTATATCTTTCTTGTCTTTATTTTCTTGTTTATCGGTAGTGGATTTGTCTCCACCCGACTTAGTATTAATTCTTGCTGGATATTCGACAGTAACTTTACTTTCAGCATTTAATCCATTTTGTTTTTAGTTCATGCTGTTCTGTGGATGAGATTAGTAAACCCTGACTATTATAATACAGCTTAAGTATGCTCCGATGGATCCATTAAATTGGGTTTGTCCATCGGTGCGTGCTGCTGGCCATTATCACGTGTTCAGTCCCTCTATATTTTGGGACTGGGACGTGACAATATATATAATATATACATAGATATATATATATATATATATATATATATATATATATATATATATATATATATATATATATATATATATATATATATATATAAATAGAAATGTAAATACATATATATACTGTATATACAGTATTATAATAATAATATATAATTAATACTGAATACATATAATAATATATTTTAATATATATATATTAATATATATATAAATATATGCATATATATACATATAATATATAATATATACCATGTATATAGGAATATTTATGTATTTACTTAATATACAGGTATTTATACCTGACAGGGTGTCAGGGTGGCCCACGGCTGGTCGCCGACGGGAGGACGGCGGCGGAGTCGACGGCGGCTGGCCGGAGGGACGGCAGCAGCAACAGTTGCTGACAGCAACAGCAGCAGCAACAGCTTGCAGCGGTGGCAGCGGCGTCAGTGGCGGCGGTGCAGGCGGTCACGGCGGAGGAGGAGGTCGGGGCGAAGAGGTCTGGGGTGGTGGTGGAGGTCGAAGGCTGCCAGAGGGGAAGCTCGAGGCGATCGGGTGCTGGGGAGTTGCAGTGGCCGGAGAGAGTCGGGTGGCGCTGTGGGGAGGCTAGCGGAGGTGGGGGTGGTCGTGGGGCGGTGGGAGTTGGTCGGGACGGTGGAGGAGGTGGTGGCGAGTCGGGTGGTGGTGGTGGCGGTGGTTCACGGTGGCGGAGGGTGGCGTTGGGGTGGTCGGGTGGTGAAGTCGGTTGTGGGGGTGGTGGTCGGGATGATGCTGTGGGGGCTCAGGGCGGCGGAGGCGGTGGCTGGAGGGGGGTGGCGGTGGTCGGAGGGAAGGGCAGGGATGTGGCGAGGTGGTTGGCGGCGGTCCGGTGGGCGGAGTGTGGTCGTGCTGGTGGTGGGGTGTGTTGGAATGGGGGGGGGGCTGCTCGGGTATTTATAGGGTTAGGGTTGAGTGGCATAGGGTGTAATTAGTGGGAAGTCTAGGGGTATTTTAGGGTTTTTGGGTTTCTAGGATATTTTGGCAGCCATTTGTGGGTCCCACATGACACGTGGACGGTCCACATTCACCAGCCAATGAGGTGATGCCACCTCACACTGGAAATTTGCATAAAAATCCCTAAAATTTCCTAAATTACAAATAGGTCCCAAAATTGGTATTTTGCGTAATTACGCAATTTGTCTGATAAAATACCCTGTTCCCAAAAAATACTAAAATGCTCAGAATTGAGAGGGAAAAGCTGTGGGAGGGTCCTGAGGGGGTGGGGGTGAGTCTGGGCAGGGGCAGGGCCTGGTTTCTTGGTGATACGGGTCATCGTATTTATTATTTAATAAATACTGCGCATGGTGTTCTCTAATTATTTAGAGGCAGGTAGGGCCATAATTTTACTACGATGTCAATATACTAATTGTAGTATATTCAAAGTAGAATATTATCGTATTTTTGTTTAGGTAAAACAGGTGCATATTGTTCCTCAATCTCTAGGGGTACAGAGATGGGTAAAGAGCAAGAAATAAAATAGGAAATAAATACGGACTTTTGTAACGATATTTGTGCGTCTCAAACGAGGCTCAAAATAAAGCATCTGGGAGTTGCATAAAATTCTAAAAAATAGTCTAACATGTCTAGGGCAGGTATGTGAATTTTGTTTGGGAATTACAGCTAGTGTAATGTCCTAAATAATTATGTGAGGGACAGGTGCACAAATCAATAGGATATGTAAACAAAATAAATTTAAAAAAAGTTGTAGTAATTCTAATTAGCTAAAAATAATCCTAAATTACTGAAATCTGGTCGAGGGAGTTTACACGTTAACATGCATATTCAAATATCATCCTCGAACAAATTAATTATTAATTATTTAAACCCTCAATTATAAAAATTGGCAATAAATTTATTTGAACATTCTTTCACATACACATATCTACTCCTCTATTATTCCATGATTAGTTATCATCTCTTAATAAAAGTCCCATATTTTGATATCACAACACATACTCAGTCAACCTGTCAACAATGCATATAACAATAAACCATAAAACTCAAAGTAGCATTCATCTAAGGCTCGATAATAACCAATGTTTTGATATCACACACCATTTCACAACCAATTAAACTGCTCAACATCAATAACAATATGCATAAATTAAATGAAATACCCTAATATCTCAATGTATCCAAATAGCCTAAATATCCACTTAGCGTTTAACCACCACTTGTATATATTTTATGACATCCAACCATAAATATCCATGCTTTCCAAAACCATAAAACTCATGTCAACTTCTTAAACCCTAACTCAATGCGTAAACATAAACCCTAATTATTTACCTTGTATTTTACCACTAATGTATATAATTCATAACATTTACATATAACCAAACCCTAAACTCACATTATTAAACCACTACCAGGAGAAGGGAAGAGGTTACCTTGGCATCGTGGTGGTGGGACTGTCGGTCGTTTTAGTCGACGGCGGGTAGCGAGTCTCGCCGGAGGGGGAGGTTGAGATGGTGTGGGTATTGATGGTGATGAGGATGATGATGTTGGTGGTGGAGAGTGGTGAAGGTTGTCGCAGTGGGATGGAGAAGTCGTCGTGGCAGTTGGCCGGGGGGGTTGCTGCATGGAGAAGATGATGAGGAGAAGAGGTTCGTGATGGTGATGGTGATGGTGATGATGATGAAGGCGACAGAGGGTGGAGCTAGCGGTGGCTCGGGAGGGAGAGATGGTCGGAGTGGGTGAGCGGGGTGCCGGAGATGCGGGTGGAGGAGCTCGGTTGGAGGTTGGCCGATCAATCGAGGAAGTGACGACCGGTCGAGGTGGCTCGAGGGGAAGCTGTTGGAGGAAGGTTGTCGTGGCTCGTGGCAGAGGGCTCGCCGTGGGGTGGTGCAAGGGGTGGTTGCTTGCTTGCCGGAGAAGAAGGTCGGTGATGGCCGCTGGAGGTGGTAGCAGTAGTGATTGGATTGGATGGAGGAGATAAAACTGATACTGGCAGCGGGGGTTCGACTTCGGGTGGCCGGCTCATGGTGCAGCGGGTGGAGGAGACTCGGGTGTGGCCGGAGAGGTGCTGGAGCTCGTGGATGGAGTTGAAGGCCCGGCGGTAATAGAGTTAGAGGTGGCAGAGGTGTAGGTACAGTTGTGCTGCCGGATACGAAGGGTGGCCGGAGTAGCTCAGCCTGGGTCGGGTTGTAAAGGAGTTGAAGAAGAGGTGAAGAAGAAGAAGAAGAAGAAGAAGAAGAAGAAGAAGAAAGGAATGGGAGGGGTTCAGTTTTTGATGTAGAAAGAGGGGGGGAGAGAGAGAGGGTTGTGTTCTCTAGGTTTGGGGATTAGGGCCGGCATGGGAAGATGTGAAGTGATGGAGACATTTTATAGGGAGTTGTGTGGGGGTTGTGTGGTGTGGATGAGCCCAATTCAAATGGATGGTGAGGATTTGTCATGAAGAATTTTCATTCATGGGATGGGGTGTTGACTAGTCAAAGAATGAGGGTGAGGCTTCTTCATTGGTCTTGACCAATGAGGTTATGACACATATAACAACATTTGTAATTAAGTCCCTTAAATTTGGGTATTTGCACAAACACATGAAATGATGCAAAATTTGTGGGAGAAATGGTGTTTGGTATTTTGTAGGGTGAGGGGGTGTTGTGTGTTTTGTATGGGCTTAATTAAAGGGGCATTGGAATTAAATTAGGATTAAAATAGGATTAGTCAAAGTTGGTATCCCTAATTTAATTAGAATAAAAATGTTATGTGCTCTTAAATTAAATGGGGGCACATGGGATCTCAATTGGGAGTGACACAAAGGTCATGAATGGTGTAGGCTTGGTGTCAGTCTTGGACCCTTTAATTGGTCCGACATAGGTGTGCGACACAGGATTAAATATGGATTTCGGTTATGGAAAGTTGTGTAATTAAATTAGAGCACAAGGAATTATGATTTTGAGTGACGAAAAAGTCAAGCGCCTAAATTGGCGTATCAAGTCTAGAATGCAACAACTTGTTGGAAATTATGGGCTAATGTTGGGCTCTGAATATTTCAACAATGGAGGGCGCACCAAGGCTTTAATTAAATAATCAGACTTCTGTAATCTTACTTCTAAACCTCAATCATCTGCTGCTAAACCAAAATTTTCTAACCCATACCAGACTATCTATAGAAATAAATGAGGGGGTTTACACTTATGATCCGTGAATATTTTTACTCGATTACCATATAAGTAGTGCCTTCATAGCTTAAGTGCAAACAGTACTGTTGCTAGCTCCAAATCATGACTTGGATAGTTCTTCTCGTGATCCTGAGCTGCCAAGAAGCATACGTTATCACTCTCCCTTGCTGTATCAAAACACATCCAAGTTATTTTCCAAATGCATCACAGTACACTGTGAATCCTCCGGAGCCTGCTAGAAGAGTAAGGATTGGTGCAGAGATTAACTTCTTCTTTAACTCTTCAAAGGTTGTCTGATATTCTGTCAACCACACAAATTTAACCTCTTTGTACGTCAACCGAGTCAATGATGCCAAGATTTTAGCAAAATTTGACACAAATCTCCTGTAGTATCCTGCTAAGCCCAGGAAACTACGTACTTCTGCTACTATCTTCAGAACTAGTCATTTCTCTACTGCATCTACCTTCTACAACTGACACTCCTGCTCCAAAAATAATGTGCCCAAGAAAGGATATACGATCCAGCCAAAACTCACACTTACTAAGCTTTGCATATAACTGTTACTCCCTCAAAGTTTGCAGAACTATCTTGAGATATTCTTCATGCTCCTCCTCATTACGAGAATACACCAAGATGTTATCGATGAATACTACCACAAATTGGTCTAAGTAAGGCATGAAAATATGGTTTATCAAGTCCATGAATACCGTTGGAACATTAGTCAGTCTGAATGGCATAAATAAGAATTTGTAATGCCCATATTGTGACATAAATATTGTCTTTGGTATATCCTGCTCCCGAACTTGCACCTGATGATATCCTGATTATAAACCTATCTTGGAGAAGACTCTTGCACCATATAATTAGTCAAATAAATTATCAATCCTTGGTAATTGGTACTTGTTCTTCATTGTCATTGCATTCAACCGCCTATAATCCACACACAACCGCGTTGATCCATCATTCTTCTTCACTAATACCGCTAGTGCTCCTCATGGTGATCCACTGGTCCGAATAAACTTCTTCACCTTCAGTTCTTCTATGTGTGATATAACTGATCAAGCTCTGATGGTGACATAGGGTACACCTTCTGGGATACTGGTTCTGTTCCTGGCATCAACTCTATACAGAACTCAACTGCTCTAACTGGGGGTAATCCGAAAAGATCGTTGGGAAAGACATCCATGAACTTTTCAACTATCTTGGACAGTGGATCTTTTTCTCTTGCTACTGTTGTGACTCCTCTCTTATGTTGGTCTCTTGCTATTCTGCTAAGGACAAACTCTTCTAGACCAAAATTCTAAACAACACTCTACCCTCATGGCAATCTATTGTTGCATGACTCTCTTTCAACCAGTCCATGCCTAAGATAACGTCAAAGTTACCCATAGGGAACTCAATCAACTTTGAAGGTAATAAATGCCCACATACTATGATTGGACATGTTAGGCACACCCTACTAACTTCTACGATCCCATTGCCAGTGAGTATATTCAGCCTCGCTGGCAATGCCTTAAACTTTAATCCAATACGTGTCACATATTATGCAGATATAAATGAGTGCGAAGTTCCAGAATCAATTAAATCTATGGTTGGAAAGGTTATAACGAAAATGTTACCTGCCACTACATCGTCCGACGCCATAGCTTCCTCTAAAGATAAGGTGAGTGCCTGCCCTTGGCCTTATTGAGCTCCTTGCTGATACAAAGAGAGGAATCCTCCACCCATGTCTATAATATCTTAGCATCAAACCAATTCCTTTGTTCTTTATCACCATCCTTTTCCTATGCTACTCCTACTTCTTGAGCATGTTGACGCCTAAGCTCCGTAGCCGTAACCCAACGCAAACCTTGTGCGCGAAAGCATGTCAATGCAAATCTCACATACTGACGCTTTGTGTGAGACAACCATCGTCTCCTCCTTCAATGCTTGTATCTTATAATCTTGCCAGTCTACTGCATATGAAGTCTCGCCAACGTCGGATGATGCTGACATAGCCTACAAAATTGACCCTGTGCCATATAGTTTTGTCGATTGACGAAGCTCGATGACATCTGAACTTCGCGACTTGACCATACTCGAGACCATCAACTCTTTGTGACCAACTCACTTGTCGAATCTCTCACTTTCCGTGTGACTGTCAGTGTCATCGAACAGGACCATGACCTTTGTCGACGGCCTCAAACCAAGTAGTCATCAAACACCATAACCCAATTTCCTGTAGTAGAGCCGCCACGTCGTTAACCCTCCTAGCCGAAATTCGTCGAGTCCAAGCATCTTTTTAGAAAGGAGAGATAAATCCCGCTATATTGAAGGGGTCAAATATCATGTATTTCAACACCAAATAAATAATCAGGTATAATTTTATATATATACCCCCAAACCAATGAATTACAAATCATTTATCCTCTAAAATTAACTTGTAATATCAATTAATTAAATTAATTAAGTATTAATAAGTATTAGGTATTTAAAATGCTTTTAATAAATATGCTATTGTTAGGTTTTTCTTTTGGGATTAATATGATTGGACTCGTAACCGCGTACTCTCGACCTCAGCGAGATTAGACATACACCCCAAGCAAGTATACCAGGCGTGTACACTATTTACATGCATTCTTATTTTATGTTACATATATTCTGGTTTTTTCTTGATATATTCCTGTATCACCTACTTCATGTATATGTACCATGTCACACGCCCTTTACTTGTTTCATACATTTTATTTGTCACATATATTTCTATATGTCTTGTATTCATTCTATAATATAGCTTGCTTGGTTCTTAATTTTTGTTTTATGTGACTTGCCTTGCCTTGCCTTGACTTGATATGATATTGACTTGACTTGATTTCTTAGTTCCTTAGGCGAGGATACCATTATTTGGCATTGGCTATATTGTGACCACTTTCGATTATAAGTACCAACAATGTTGCAATAGGAAATTATTCACTTGACTACTCCTGATCATAGGTACCCACAGATCTGTGATTGGGATCTGTCTCGATCATTGGTACCTTAGTATTGCGATAGAGACTTACTATAGACTGGGAGCCCCCATTGGTCTACTTTCTATAGGGCCATTAGCTCCCACTATATTGTGATTATCTCGATTTCCTTGTAGCCATATTTCATAATAATATTCTCGATGGCATGCCACCCTCTTAGTTGTAGTTATTCCCATTGTTTATTTTTTTTGTATTTCCTTTGCATGTTATAAAGTTATTTCGGTGATCGTGATGGTGGTTATCATGATCTCTTCAGATATATGTCTCTCTCATGATTATGTATTTATATCAATTATTTGTAATCTTCTTATTAACCTTGATTTACAGACTTATATTTTCTATCGGGTTTATTCGAACATATATGCTAGTGGACTACAGAATTGATGCTGAAGATAGCGAGGGAGATAATAGGTAGGTTGAAGAGAGGAGAATAGTGAATGTTTGGAATGAATATGAAGAGAAGGGTCGGATTTCTGTTCTGTAAGATGGGAACGCACAATAAAGAATATAATAAAAGTAAAAAAACATAAAAGTAAAAAAAAATATTACTATGGTCTAAAAATGGAAATAGGGGAGAAACTAGCAAGGGAATAATTTTGGAGGATTAATGCCACGATTTAATTTTATATTTCAAATTTTCAAATTTTCAAAATTTAGATTATTCAAACTAATTATTAATTTTCTTACATTATTGTACTTTATTATATTAAATTAATAAATTAATTAGGATAATTACAATATCCATTGCCATTTGTAAGAATTTTTTTTTTAACTTTCACGTTAAAAAAGGGTAAGGATGGCAATTCGGCTCGAGTCCAACTTCTTATAAGGGTAGTTTTGAGTCAGAGCCTAAACAGTCGAATCGTCTAATCTATTTAATAAATAGGTAATAATAAGGTTAAAAATGTACCTATGACCAGTCTTAACCCATTTATTGAATGGAAACAAATTCAAATCCACTCCTCTACCATACCTATTCCAATGATTGTGTTACTCTCTATTCCCGCTATACGTATTTGGGATGTATTATTTCTTGCTTGTATGTTTATTAGGTTGCATGGAGACTAGACCCATTATTTATTTTAGTGTGGTTCATGGTTTTATTTTGTGGGTTGGTTCAAGTTATGAGAGAACCCATGGTCTAAACCTCAAACCCTATTTATATAATCCAACTTCTTTCTCTCTCATTCCTTATTCTCTAAAAATGTATGCATCCACTAATACATATATAGTGAACAAGCTTGATAAAAGAATAAGCTTGCAAAACTAGGCTATAATAGCGGCATAAGTCAAGGTGGTACAACAATTATAGGTACGCTAGATGATGATGAAAGGAGGTACAAGTCAATTCAAGTTCACAAAAACAAAACAAAAAAACAAAAAAAACAAATAGAATAAGCAATAATAATAAAGACTCTACAAATCTCTATAGTTATCATACAACCTCCTTGTCTATGTCGCTAGTCGACCAAATGGGGGCAAGGACCTCTAAATTCTATTATCTGAATAAACACTGTCATCTTATGCTAGCATACAATTAATGTCATTCAGCTACACTTCAATAATAGGGCAAAAGACTATGTGATACTAGGTTGTGAGGTATGCTACCCAACTTATAACAATTAACTAATACTGTAATTGCCTTAAGGATACCGTATAACTCCTGTTAAGGTCTACGTGAAGGGGTCTTGGTATTTATTAGGGTATCCTCTTTCATTACATAGATCATGGTCGTCCTAAGTCTTAATCATAGCGCTCATGGAGCAGTGTCAATAGTAAGGATAGAAGAGTTACTGGCCGTCAAGGGGAAAGGATCTAACTCGTATCGAGGTGGGGGTACATGTTACGCAATTTAAAACTAAGGGATAAGCGCCAGGTCTCAATCTACAAGAATAGCTTAAACCATCAAGTTCTAACTACTAAGCACACAATTTCAAAATTCAAGAGTAACCACCAAAATCCTAGCAAGCTATATATATCCTAACATAGAATAAATTCACTTGGTCTATAATCAGCAGTGTCAGATGGCACGAATTGAAAGATGAAGAATAGAGGAACAAAATTTGGTCATCGCACAATTAGCGAATGCTAAGGTCCCAGAGGAACAATATATGAAATTAAAATAGGGGGCTCTAGATAGCATCATGGTTTTCTAAGGGGAAGTGGTATGCTAGTTACTATGTTTGAGGTTTAGGAAAATGTTCTATACATTGCTCTTGGCTTTCTAAGGCACTGTTTGCTTATCTCAAGACAAGAATCTAAATTTATAGTTCTAATATTATCTCACCATAAGAGTTAGGTCCAGCCCTAATATTTAACCTTGGATTTCTATTGGTTCCTCAATACTAGGGTCAAACACTATGGTCAAACTTCTAACTAACTCTAGTAGTGTCTATACTACTCTCAAGTCTTCATAATACATCAGGGGGTAATGGTAAACCAATTCTAGAGATAAGAAATTCTAGGGTTCACTAGATATTCTAAACTTAGTGGTGTGTCTATATTCTCGTTGTATTCTTAATAGGTGTGCTACCATAATTATCACCCTAATAACAGGGGTTCCTATATTCTTAGCAGAAGGCTATACTCAAAGAACTATTAGGGAAGTACAGGAATCAAGCAGGATACAATTGTTCGAAATAGAACAGATTAGAAGAAAGATGAGTCATAGTCAAATGTGGATGAGATCCTATACTCTAATCCTATTTGCAGGCTTGCTCGGTACAGTAACGTAACCGAAATAATATGCTCTTGACCTGCATGGGCCACCACAAAAACATGTCACACCCCAGTCCCAAAATACGTAGGACTAGGAACACGTAAGCATGCCAGCCGCATGGATATGACAACTCTAATATATGGAAACCAAACCCATACGTACGCTGTAATATGAATATAAAATCCACAAGTGGTATAAACATATGTCACAAGTCACAGGGTACAATCTAAATCTCATCCATAGAAAATCAATATAAATGAATAACCAGCATCTATATAACTAGATCTCAATATAAGTATCTAAGGATGATAGTTGGATGGAAATAAATCCACTACCAACTCGAATGTAAGAGCAAATACAAAATAAGTACAATACAACAACACCATATAAGAATACCAGCTAGCAATTACGGGCTCGAAGAGAGGACATCCACGAAACATATATAACCATCCAAATCTGCACTCCTGCAAATACTCAAGAACAGATACACCTGGCAGAGGACCAGGTCCTCAGAGGGACGTAACAAGATACAGAAAAGTGAGCCAACTTGAATACAGTAAACATGCATATTATTTGAAAATAAATAAGTACGATGTACAAGATATCTATATAAATGCAAATGAGGATAATTTTTCGATGTATGGGCAAGGGTAGGCTACTCGATCTACCTCACAACTCACACACACGTCAATGGACATCAGAAATCGACATACCGCGGGGGTAGCGACCAGCGAGACTCCAGAAATCGACATACCGCGGGGGTAGCGACCAGCGCGACATACGCCCGTAGTGCGAGCTATATACTACGGTTTACCAGAGTGGTTAAAAGCCCATACGCCTAATGATTGTCCTCTATGATACTAAGTGTCAAGTGTGTGTCAACATATCTAATATATAGTAATGACTGAAAGAACTACACATGCAATCAATAAACAGAAATGCAATAAATATACAGAAATATACTAAGCATGCAAAATACTGTAAACAATTTGGCAAGTTATCTTGCCTGGTCTGAAAAGGATGAAGTCCCAACTCAAGGCGTCGTCCGATCTACCCGTCACATAAATTAAACAAGTTAGGTGACAAAAGTGGGTAAATAGGTTCCTCCATTTAATCTATTTTAATTCTGAATAAAATAACCTAAAATAGTATTTTAATCTTATTATAATCTAATTTTATTGTTAAACCCTAATTTTGTCCAAAGAACTGAATTTTATCAACTCAAGACTCATGGCACGCAAATCGAGACGATCTGTTGACCGAAAAGTCAACCGACACAAACTCAACTTTCATGCATGATTTCCTATAGATTTCAGCGTCAAAAACATGCTGGAATTTATGGCTCGTTCAAATTCAAATTCGTTTGGGAATTATGGCACATACAAATTTTGTATTGTGCACCGATAGTTAAATTCTAACCTAGAAGATCTACAGAATTTACAGTATAAAAATACTTCAAATTAAATTCTGGAAAAATATATGTCGATGATCTCGACATTAGCTTTCCAAAACTATAAACGGTTTGTGATTCTGATTTCGGGTTCTCCCGAATTTACGAAAACATCAAAACACGTCTATTTTCGGACATGCTATGTTCTACGAATTTTCTAGAATTTAATACTAATAATTTCGAAAAACAATTTATATAATCAAAAATCTAACCTCAATATCTTTCTAACACAAGAAAGTAGGTCTCGTTTGGAGTCCGGAGCTATGCGCAATGGCTTCTGGAAGATGAAGGAACCCTAGATGGCAATTCTCCAAAATCTCTCTCTCTAAATAATGGGATAATTAGGGTTATCATATTATATATATAGAGAGAGATGTACCTACGGCTGAATGGATATCTATAGGCTGACATGTGTCAGAATCTGATTGGATGGTTTTATTTATATTATTTATTTTTGATTTGCCTTTATCAAAATATTATTTAAGTCGTTTTAAATCTAAATAACTCCAAATAAATATTAAAAATAATCATAAAAATTTGAAAAAATTACAGAAAATATATTTTGAATCCAGAAACCCTAGAAAAGTACTTGGGATAATTTTATGTTCATAAGTTTTCTACTATAATTAGGAGAAGCTCTAAACATTAGTTTTACCCATATAACTAAAAATAAATATTAAATTATTCCAAAAATTCTGAAATAATTCCAGAAAATATATAATAATATTTTAAACCCTAGAAAATAACGTGGGTCTATTCTATATTCCTGAGATTGTACAATAAATTCTACAAGTCCTAAAAATTAGTTATTAGCCTAATTACTCCCAATAAATACTAAAAATACTCAAAAAATTCTCAAACAATTCTAGAAAATATATGTGACTATTTAGAACCTAAAATAAAATTTTGGGATATTTTTAGTTAAGTTTGAACATAAAATAAATTCTTCAAAGTCCTAAAAAATTAGTGTTACTAGTTTTTAATTAACTAAAAATTATGAAAAAAATTCCAATAATCTAAAATAGCCTAAAAATAATTCTAAATAAATATTTATATAAGTAAATATACTAAAAAAATTTATTTTCTAATTAACTAAGAGAATACTCTAAATAAATTCAACATCTATAATAAATATAATAATATAAAATATACACAAAATACCTATTTTGGGTGAGGGAGTTTACAATGTATGTGCCCTAAAGTCAGACGCATAGTACCTTGAACGCATGTGAATTCACTAAGGCCAGACTTCATGCGTCCATCCATCCAGGAGACTATGTGACCACAAGCCATGCGTCTCTTCTTTTTGGGCGCATGCCTCTGCACGACTTTTGTGACTATATACAACTTTTTATGCTTTTGTCTTATCTTCCTGACATTTTGGCTTGTCATATCAAGTCATGTTAGTCAGTTCTCAAACTTGTATTTATTGCCCATCACTTAGCACTTGCCCCGATGAGTAAACTTTGTATGTCTATGCGCCCATATTTTATGCGCCCTCGATTCTCATACGCCCTGATCGACCATGCGGCCTTGATCTTCATACACGCATGTAGCCCCCTGCATATATTTTATTGAATTGATTTGGTTTGTGTCATGCCCCGATCTCCTGCAGGAACCGACCGCCCCCGCTGGGCACGAATCACCGGGCCAGTGCTCCCGCGGGATGATCATTTCCATCGGGACGTGATACCGTACGAGCTTAGGGTTGCGTCCGCACAAGACAACATCGTTAAAGTTGTGGCTATCATCGAATCAATCGAGTAAGTAGCGGAGGGATAGTGTTACAAACAATAATCCATCTGAGTAAACGGGCAAGATCGAGGCACAAGATTATCTGAATACAATGGCATCGTTCCATATATTATATCCCTCTATACAAAAGCAGCTCAAAGCAATCGATACGGCTCAATGCATCAAAACCAGATTATCGGGTCTCGGGGATGAGGCACGGCTATCGCTTCCTCGAACGATCCAGCACCTACGAACAAGTAAACTGTTGGTGGATCAGCACTTTGGAGAAAATACCGATAAGTCTAAAAATAACGAACATAAGCTTCACCTCCTGAAACCCACACTAAGTAATCATGTTATAAAATATTACATTACTAGTAATCTTTCTAGTTTTACCTATGTTCGTTACATGCAGCACAGGAACGGAGTCATATTACTTCTTTGGAAACATCTTTAAAAATAGAGTTCGTGTTTGATTTATAAGCAAGCAAGCAAGCAAGCAAGACAAGCAATTCATATACGATAAGCAGATTCATATACTATCTCTGGTGCACAGCGTGTCTCGTAAATTATATGCATTTCTTTAAAGACTCTAGCAAGCATCTCTCTCTTAGCATCTCTATCATTCTCTTATTAGCAACATCTTATCGTGTGAACGAGATCGAAGCATATACGAAAATAAGACTTCTCTATGCAAGCATTTAATACAGAAAAGTATATTCGATATCATGCATATCACTTATTCAGTGATTCTTACCCTTTTTGCTGAATGGTTATCCTTGCAGCAGACATACGAGTTAAAAAAATTTGTATATACATATATATGAATAAGCCTCTCTTTCCCTGTCCGTCTCTCCATCAACGAGTTAGGTATGCAAGAAGGCTAGCCTAGCATGCATCCTAACTATATGATGGTCCATGAGTCTCCTTCCTCAAGATTAGAAGCGGTGTTATCACGGCCCCGCACTGCACTATGTATACTCGTTCATAATACATAGCTGCTTTGACATGTGAACCAGCTATCTAATAGACATGAATACCCCCTGATCGCGAGGACTTCTTTGCCTCAGGTATTCCTCTGATCCCCCCAGGGCGAACGGTCCCCAACGCCCCAAAAAACCGTTTGTGGGATGATCCTTGTGCACAAGTTTTCTAAGACCAATGCATGAATGCAGCTCTATCAGATAAACTCTATATGGATGCAGCAGTTCTATAACAAGCATATGTTCAATCTCTTCTCTCTCTGTCTCTGTCTCTGTGCGGACAGGCTGTCATTTCTATCTTTTATGCAGACTGGCTGCCACATTCTCTGATACCGTTCAAGCATTTTGATAACTTCTATAGAAATATATAACAATCTCTATTTCAGCTAGCAAGCATGGAAACAGTTCTCTATCTCTTTAACTAAGCATGCAGTTCTACTCTTTCTTTAGCATATACGAAGGAAACATATGAACTTTTTTTACTCTTATTTATTAGCATGGCAGGGGTTCGATCGATAGCGGTGTAGCTAAGCATGCACATTTCTATCTTTTCTTAGCATGGCAATGGTTCTATCTCTTTCTCTCTTTTTAGACAAGCATATAAGTTCTCTAGTTAGACAAGCAAATTCGTTTTAATGATAATCTATGTGAGTTCCCTTATTAGCATGCAGAGTCAGGTTCTATCATTCTTCTTATAGAACTATCTTCTTAGAAC
Source organism: Iris macrosiphon (assembly GCA_036927795.1). Classification (NCBI taxonomy): domain Eukaryota; kingdom Viridiplantae; phylum Streptophyta; class Magnoliopsida; order Asparagales; family Iridaceae; genus Iris; species Iris macrosiphon. Next base: position 76,080,561 of record JAYESA010000002.1, on the reverse strand, counting down.
AAGCATTCAAAAACTCAGATTCATTATTAAGGCATGCAAGAATCAGAGAATAAAGTTCTGCCTACTCACCTAGATCAATCGTCTTGTGTTTCGATCGGGAACTCTCCAAGAAGGCTTCTGCTCGAGCCAGCAAAGTGATATTGTCACTACCACATTCCGAAAACAGGAGTATTTTCGAAATTTTACAATATTTAATATTATTGTAGTTATAATTAATTAATTGCCTGATAGTATTTAATTTAATAATTATGTGATGTGTAATTAAATATAATTATATGCAGTATTTATTTATTTTATTTTTAGCTAGCAGACTTGACCTAGAAGCCAGCAGATGAACACCTGTCGGAATTATAGGATTCTGGATTTTATTATTTTATCTAGAATTTAATTCTTGGAGTTTATAATTAATTACTGTATTTTATTTAATATTTTGCGCATTGCCTTTGCTTCGATATTTGGAGCAGTATCCTGACTTCTGTCTTCCAACAAATTTCATAATCTTGTCCTAGACATGCCCGCCTTCAATTCTGCTATTTTTGCAACTCATAATTTTGCTCCCTGTGCATTGTTTCTAGCCGCACAAAAATCGTCGCGGACGTTTATTTTTAATAAACTCCTATTTTTATCGTTGTGCGTTCCAATCGAAAATTGGAGGCCATCTTGACTTATTTTTCGTGCGACCCAAATTAGGGTAATATCCTGTTCCGAGTCTTCTTCATTATTGGTATTGATGACTTGATCTGATTTTGACCCCAAGTACTCCTAATTAATTGTTGAACACAACTTGCATTTATTTCTATTTAATTTGAGGATACCATTTTAGCTGATTTTAAAATCCCAAATTAATTACAGTGCCCTGCAAATTCAGCCCATACCCATCTTACAGCGTCCCCTGACCCTACAAAACATCGGACCCCAAATCGCCCGCCAAATTTTCGTCATTTTATGTGTTGGTGCAATTTTTCGAATTTAAGGGGCTAAGTTACAATTATTCAATTGTAGGTGCCAACACCTAATTATTTTAATCAATGAGGGAGCCTATTAATTTTAATTAAGAACCCTCATCCCCCATGAATAATTTTCTCATGTTCAATCCTAGCCATTCATTTGAAATTGGCCCATCATCACCCTACATCATTCCCTCTCTCTTCCTATTTAATGACTTGTACCCTCAAACCCTAATCCCTAGGCAACCTAGAAAACTCCACCTCCTCACAAGCCCCCTCTCTCCAACGTAGGATTCTTCTCCTTCTTCCTTTCTTCTTCTATTTTTTCTTCTCTTCTTCTCCTTCTTTCTTCTTCTTCTTCCTCTCTTCATTAGTTTTTTTTAAAATTTTAAAAGAGAAAGAAGGGGGGGAATACTGTTCATCCCCCCCCTACTGTTCAGTTCCGGCGGACGGGCCAGCAAGCCGATCAGCCCGGCCCTGCCCCTCATCCCGGCGGCTCCCTGCTGTCGAGCGCCTCCAGCCGACCATTCCCCTGTGCATTCCCCGGCGGCCAACTCCTCTGGCCGGCGCCCCACTGCACCCTACAGCCGACTGCCCCCACTCCCCCGGCGACCGCAGCAGAGTACGACGCCGGCGCTCCCCTCTTCCCCATTTCTCCCACTGCTCCTCCAGACCTCCCTCCGCCGTAGCCGATCCACCGTCGACTCCATCCCGGCGGCTCCTCCCACTGTGCGTTCTCCCCGGCCGACTGAGCGGCGTCCGACGGCCGACTGCTCCAGCCGTGCCGAGCGGCTGTGCACTGCCGCTCCGGCCAGTGCGGCCATCCCGAGCCTCCAGCCCGGCGAGCGGCTGCATCCTCCCCTTCCACTGCTTCTTCCCCTCTGCGTCTCCGGCGTCCGGCGGCTCCCCCGTGCTCCGGCCAGTCCCCCACTGTAAGTTTTCCCTTCCTCTCCTCTCTCTCTTTTTATATATATATATATATCTTTATATATATATATATATATGTATATATATATATATACGTATGGGTATATATATATAATAGGTATATGTATGTGTAGGTATAAAGTATTATTTTTATTAAATGTTAAATAGTACATATAATATTGGTATACGTATAAATATATTTCGTATATACTTAATATATCTAAATGTAAAATGGAAATACATGTATAAATGTATATTTTGTAAATGTATGTATTTAAAATAAATATGTATAGTAATTATTTTTATTTAATTGTATGAGTATAGTATGCATTCAAATAAATTGTATAATTAAGGATGTATTAATGTATATATAAAAATGGATAGTATATATTTTAAGGTATGTATATATATGTATATACATGTTTAGATATATTTAATGTGTATAAATATACATGTATGTATATATCTAATTAATATGTATGTTAATATATCTAATGTATATATATATTTAATGTGGATAAATGTACATGTATATATATACAATGTATGCAAGTATGTATTTGCGTGGGTATAAATGTGTAATTAGTATATGTATTTAATTTAATTGTATATATATAATTAATGTAAAGTATTTATATATTTAATTAATGTGAAATTAGCATATGTATATTATTTATTTAATTTATGCTTAATATGTATATATGTATAATATATAAATACATTGGTAATGCATGTTTTAAAAGAGGTAAATTAGTATATATTTAAATAAACGTATTTTTGTGTATAGTACGTGTATTTCAATTAATAGATATATATGTATTCTGGTATAAAATATATCATGGTTGGTATATGTATATATATATTTGTATATATATATATATACTTAATACATTTTTCACATATTTATTATTAGCATATATGTATATATATATACATATATACTTTGTACATACAATTAAAATATTTTCTATATACATATATATTCTAAAAATGCACTTTTACACATATATGATATGTACGCTTTTTGACATGTGTTAATATATAAATGAACGAATTTTGGAAATGTGCAACTATAGCAAGTAATTTATATTGGTATATATTTTAGATATATTTCATAAATTATGTTTGTATATATATACATACAAGTATTATTTTATTATGTTTATATGCAAGTATTATTTATTTTAAAAAGTATATAGTTATACATATATCTATTATCAATATTGATGGAAATTATATGTAATTAATTAAAGATGTTTATTTAAATATGTAGTCCTACTAGATGACCCTAGTTGACTAGTGCCCTGTCTGACATGGCCCTGAGGCCAGTGTTTATAGACTGTGTGTTAGCGTAGCATCTGATGCAAATGTGGTTTGATTGTGTTATGTCTATAGGACTGTGGGTTCACCCAGGGGATACTCTGGAACAGGACATCCATAAATACCAGCTAAGGACCCAAGGCAAGTACATTCTCTGATAATTTCCAATTCTTGATAATTTCTATAAGTTCAATGATCTTGAAATATTATAACTGAATCTTTGACACTGTACTACACGGACTAGTATATAGCCTGGATCTGCAGTCATGAGATGTTACCTTGATTATCGTATTGACATTGTACACGACATGTATATTAGACCTCGTACATGATAGACTTGACTTGCTCGTGTATCGTGACGTGTCATGGTTGGATCCACAGTACTAGTTGGGGGCGGGGAAGTAGTTAGTAAGAAATGTGATCATAACCTCTTATTGTAGTATATAAAATTGTAAGTGTTAATCATGCTCTTCACCCATGATTAGCCAGGCCCTGTAGCTCACGTACATGTTCCCAAGCCGATCATATTTTGAAACTACTATTTCAAACACTTAGAATAGTTACAGCTCTCTATTTTAGATCATATGCTACATCACCCGTATATGATACTGTCCCTTGTTTCTTCCATTTTTATACATGCACTGACTGTATCATATTGTCTATTGCCTGTCTCTTTACATTGCCTGTCTCTCATAAATTGCCATTGCATTTATTTCACTGTCTTCTCAGTAGCTAGCATGACATGTTTTATTGTATTATAGACATTATCAATTAATGGAACTGTTATTTGAGAGTGTTGCTTTGCTCCTTCCTGACTGGAAATATTTTTCCAGACTATGCCTTAGAGGACCGCTGTCCGACACTTATGGTGAGTAGCTGCAGACTTGATAGTAGTTGTGATTTCAGGAGGTCTAGCTGGAAATTACTATTTTAGTGAGTTCTTTTAACAGTCTATTTGGTACCGGATTTGTCTCCGGCTTTTTGATGATTCTTGGATATTGTTCAGTTAAGTTATTTCTTGTGGACTTGTGTTGTGTTTAATTTTAGTTTAATTATTCGAAATCTTATCGTGCTGTAATCCTGTGATTGAGTATGTGTTCATCTTATTTGTGTCATCCGTGCCTCCTAATGGAGATTGGATGCTTGCGTGACAGTAGTTAGATAGTATCAAGACCTTGACAGCGTTCTACCGCCGATGCTGCGGCGTAGGCTGGACGTACCCACGCACTTGTGCCCCTAAACCGGGTGCGGGTCGTGACAGATATCTCTTATACATGGTGCCTACGCAGAGCGGGGCACTACAGTTTGAATGTTCCATTGGACTTTTGATTTATATGTGTAATCTTTTTTGATGACTGTGAGAGTATTAGACCCACATGTGCACCTGACCCGTCTATGCGCCCAACCCGACCATGTGTATAGTTCGACCATGCGCTAAGTGACTACACCACCTATGTGCATGACTTTACTTATGTGTTGCAATGTGATATAACTCATGTTTGACGCATGACTGCTCTGTGTATGCACTATAAAGTCGGACACATAGTACCTTGAACGTATGAGAATTCACTAAGGACAGACTTCATGCGCCCATGTGGCCAGAAGACTATTCGGCCACGAGCCATGCGTCTATTCTTTTTGGGCGCATGCCTTTGCACGACTTTTGTAACTGCACAGCTTTTTATGCTTTTGTCTTATCTCCCTGACATTTTTGGCTTGTCACATCAAGTCATGTCGTCAGTTCTCGGACTTGTATTTATTGTCCGTCACTTAGCACTTGCCCTAATGAGTGGACTTTCCCTGTCTATGTGCCCCATATTTTATGCGCCCCCGATTATCATGCCCCATTATCGACCATGCGGCCATGATCGTCATGCGCGTATGCGGCCCCCTGCACACATTTTACTGAATTAATTTAGTTTGAATGTTCCATTGGACTTTTGATTCATATATATAATCTTGATGACTGCGAGAGTATTAGACCCACCTGTGCGCCTGACCTGTCTATGCACCCAACCCGACCATGTGTATATTTTGACCATGCGCCAAGTGACTACACCACCTATGTGCATGACTTGACTTATGTGTTGCAATGTGATAAAACTCATGTGATTTATTGTGACTGGTTACTTGACTCGACCACTTGTATCCGTGCTGATACACTTACTACGTGCTATGTGTTCCTAAATGATAAGTGTTCCTACGTGATTATATTACATGTTTACACTGTGGGGTACCTACGTGCTACGCGACATACGATATAATACGATTTCTCAAAGCATGGACAAAATGGTTTAGTCAATTTCCAAGCGTGGCTAGGACTTGTTTGATTGTTGCATTACGCTGGAGTGAATCCAAATTAGACTGCTAAGTGACAAAGTGGATTCGTATCTAGCGTGTCCGTACTACGGTGCGACATATAAGAGAAATATCATATGACCACGCCATGAGATTTCAGTAACAGTAGGGTTAACTAGGCAACTAAAATATTTAGAGTATTGGAAGGAACAAAATTCCGAGATCGTGCTTAACTAGCCACCACCAAACAATTGCTTGGGGTGTGCAGGCTGGCCCCCATGGTTATTGTTTAAATCCTCATTAGTGGATGGCAATATCTGACTATTATATTGTACTATGTGTTATATGCAATCTTAGCACGGTGGCTTTACGAGGGACTGGTGCATAAATACTATGTTCTATATGACAATTCATGGTTCGGCTAGCCCTGCTAGCACATGGTTCAATCTGAGAATTCCTATTATATGCATATATCTCTGGGATAACCCAGACTCCACCTAGTAAGTCGTACAAGTGATTGACATATTATGTAACTGAGCTTGATTGTGTATTGTAACTTCTGCTAAATAGTTTAGGGACATGGACTATCATGGTACGATGGTCTAACCCTTGTCCTTGTTTGGTTGTAGGGTTAGATTGTTGTATCACGGTAGGCTATGGACAGAAACTATGAGACAGAACTATATATATGTGTGTGTTTATTTCTCACTGGTTTTGTTCCTTCATTCGTGCTTTCTTGGTGGTACTTGCTATTTGGGGTCTAACAACACTAGTTTTATATGACCATGTTTAGAGCCAGCACCCGAGGACCTAGCTTACTTCCCCTTGAACAATATCGCGCACCAGACGGATGGCCGCCTAGGGACACGAGTGGGTTTCTTAATCATTGTTCATTATTGTAGATTTTTCTCTTTTGGGCGTTTAGCCACCGGCACTTGTTAGCCGTAAATATGGATATTTAATTTTCTTACATGATTGTAATTAATAAGACTGCAGCTGATCATGGTTATGTACTTTTGCTACTTCGCTAGCTTCTCATTTTGTACAGCTAGTTTCTAGAATATTTTGTCAGGGCGTTTGGGCCGCCTTACTTCCTTCTCATATATATTCTATTTTTATTATCCTCGTTTGACTGATTGAGACATTAGATATTCTATGTGATCCTAAGTGACTTGCTTGTAGAATGCACCCTCTTATCTAGTTAAATCCATGACCATCGTACGATGTTCTATACCTTATATGGGATAATTGGACATGTTCGTCTCTGTATTTCGATACTGGGGCATGACAGATTGATGTAATAGAAGATTGACTAGTCTAATATGTAATATTTTTTTTTACACAATGTAAGATTCATGAAAGAACCAAGCGAGTAGAAGAACGTAATATGACAAAACTTAGGAGGGAATCTAACTACAAATCAATAACATGAAATTTTTTATTTCTGATCCCTTGTTTAAAGGAAAACAAGTTGAGTCGCTTGGTCTCATTCTAAAATGAGTCAAGTTTACGTAAATGTGTTAATTCACTGAGCATCTCTGCTCGGGTTCGGCTCTCTAAGGAAAAATGAAGCTCGAATTAAGCTTCAGGTTTATGAGGAGACTAAAACTGAGCCTTAGATACTCATAATAATTAGTAAGGTTAAGCTTAGTTTTCAAAACGCTCATTTAAGTTAGATGGGAGTTATGCTCGTTTAACTTAGAAAAGCTTGAGTTATAGACAAGCTCAAATCTAAGACTCTAAATCAAACATGTTTGTGATCTTAGGGTTTTTTTCAAAACCAAAAATATTTGAAAGAATTTGTATGAATCTCGTACCAAATTAGAAATGATTATTAGTGTAAAATATCAATTTTATATAATATACAAATACAAATGAGGTAACTCGCGAGGTTATGAGTTGAATACCTCTTAAGCTCGAGCTGGAGCTCAGCCTTATTTATATTCTGAGGCTCGAACTCATGTTCTCGAGGTAAAAAAGAACACGACAAACTCGTGCTTTCGAGCTTAAAAAAGCTTGACTCACGAGGTCTTTAGTAAGCAAACTCAAGAATAGCTCGCTCATTAATACTCATAGGATTTTTTTTTTGTCTTTTTACCCCTAGGGTTACCTTAAATAGATAAGATCTACCGAGTCGGATCTAATTGAGCCTAAATTAATGAACCTAAGGTTGCGTTTGGTTCATTATAATGTAATTGTAATCATAATTTTTGTTTGTTTGTAATATAATTGAATTATAATTACATTATCATGTTTAGTTGGAATATGTAATCAAATCATGTAATGTAGTATAAAATGCATTCAATTGTTTGGTTTACCATGTAATGTAATAATTTTTTTTTCTAAATTGTAAATATTTTATAATCTTTTTTAAGTTTTGAAAATTTCGAAAATAAAGTTAAAAAAATTAAAGAATTAAAATTTAAAAACTAAAAACTAAAAATTTTAAAAATTAAAAGATAGATAAAAAATAGAAATTAGAAAAATAAAAAATATAGGAAATTTAAATTTAAAAAAAATAAAAATAATTCTTTTCCACAAATTTAGAAATAGAATTAAAAAATAATAGCAAAAATAACAAAATAAAAATAATAAAATAAGAAACATTTATTTAAAGAATTATGTTGTAATGTAATTGCGGTTACATAAGTTTTATTATATTAGATCCAAAAAAAAAAAAAAAAAAAATTTCTAACCAAAATTTGAATTACATTTATAATAGGGTTTTTTGATATTACTCCCCTATTAGATGTGGGATATTGATATTAACTCCCGTTAGATTAAAAGTTAAGAACACTCTCCTGTGTGTCGTTAAAAGCTTATTAGCGACACTTTCAAAACTCATTAGCGACACTTACATAGGGGTGTTCTCAACTTTTAATCTAACATGAGGTAATATCAATATCTCCCATCTAAAAGGAGGATAAAATAAAAAATCCCTTTATATTTATAATATAATATTAATCATATTACGTTGTTCAACTATGCAAAGCAAAATCGAATTCAGCTAGCTCTTATGGTCAGCAAGAAAAGATATAACCATCTTGGCTAGGTGATCGGTTTCGGGATCGAATCGAAGGAAAAGTTTGGATGTGTGTGTAATTGAAGATAGTGAACCAAAATATATATAAATGTAGCGTGTATAAAGTAGTGTGTTAAGTTGGACATTGCAAAAGGGGCGAACGACGACGACGATGCAAAGCAAATCTACCCTATATCACCAATTGGCTCCTAATGCCAACGTGGAGGGAGGATAAATAAGAGAACAAGGTAGGCGTCTGGACAGCACTGCCCCCATTATACTTGTTCTCTATCAGAAAGGGTCTAATGGGACTTTTACTACTCTCCATAGTACAACCCCTCCTCACCGGCTGTTCGCTTCAGCTGCCCGTACCCAAACCCGCCACCAGGCGCCCATCCAAGGTGCCTCCTGTTCGCGTTTCCACCACTGCCTTCACTTCTCCTGCCAATGTCAATGTCAGCCTCTCTCTCTCTCTCTCTCTCTTCTTTTAGGAAGGAAAGTAAAGTTTCTCATAAATTTCTTTCTCTGTCCTCCATATGGAAGAACGGAATGGCGTTGGAAAAGAAGAAGCACGACCTCTTGAGAGCAGTACAGGACACTCAGCGCGGCCTCGTAACCACCCCCGAACAACGCTCTGCCATCGAGGAGGCCCTGGTAGTTATTTATTGCTTGCTCACTACGCTGGTCTGCGATCTTGAACTCCTTCATTTCCTGTGGGTAAATTCGTTCAGGTTTCTGTGGAAGCACTGGATGCGGGCTCACCCATTGATTTGGACAAATTGGACGGCACCTGGAGGCTGAACTACACCTCCGCCCCCGATGTACTCGTCCTATTTGAGGCTGCCGTCAGATTACCCTTGCTTCAGGTATCTTTTCTCCCTTTTCTTTTTCTTTTTCTTTTTCTTCTTCTTCTTCTTCTTCTTATTTGAGCAGGGTAGGCTGGGCAACGACCCATGGTCCAAAACCTAAAAGGGCACACATGGATGTATCTAACATGGATGTACTATGGGCCACCCACCCTTAACTCAAAAGAGTTGTGGTATTATGGTTATCATGTTAGGACCGGAAAGTGACCGTAGCGGAAACTTAGGCCAACCTACCTGAGATAACCAACCAATCTACCACGAATGTCAAGACAGATCAAACAACGTATATGTTCGGTGACTACGTTACTTGGACAAATCTCAATCTATATAACTCACGTGAAATTACAATATTGAATAAAAACACTGTTGAACCCTTTGCCCAAAAGTTCAACCTCCTTACCGAATCCAAGAAGAAAGAGAGAGATTACAACTGAAATCACTCACCAAATCCCGTAGTGATTTTCCTGATAGAAGACGACGATTCCTCCAACAACTGTTTCGAACGACAAGTCATAATAGCAAAGTGTCTTTCTCTTAGATTTTCTGTGGACAAGCATCCTTGAAGCTCCCGTGCGTGCTTTTCTTATGCCACCACCCTCAACGCATATAAATAGGTTGAAAAACCCAATTTTAGGTCATAAGAAACCCTAAAATAGCCCAATATCAATCCTGACCTTCCGCACAAAACTAATGGTCCTGATTAAAACCCAAAACTCGTCAGCCGCCTACCGAATCAAACTTGTCCTGAGTTCTGTTTGGACCCTGTCAACAGTTATGACTGCAAACACACAGAACTCGGACATAACTCTATCCCGACAGAACTCGGTCCGATTTTTGTCATGTCTCGGCAGAACTGTCTCGACTTCCAAACTGGACTTCAACAATCTCCTCAAGTCTGATGAGAGAGTGTTGATCTCATGGCTTCTCAACTGGACTCTATGCCTGTCGTCCCGCGGCATAGTTTCTGTTCTCCCTTGCCACTGACCTCCGATCCCCCGAGCTGCTTTGCATCTTCCTTCGTCTCCAGCTCCTCGATCATCATGTCGACACTAGCTGCCATGCATAGCACATTCTGTACCACTGGGATCCTGCCGACATCAATAATACGGCTAAGACCGAAGTTCCTGACTATCAGCCTTACCGCAAGTCTTGGCTGCCTGTCCTCGACTTCTGTCTTCTACCGAAACGTAACATGGTTATTTAATACAGATGCTAACATGCGATTAATTAGATAACATGCAGTAAGAATGTCATCTGCCCAATACTGTTTAGGGAGATGCAAATTGAATATGAGAGTTTGAGCCCCATCTAAAAGATGTCTATATTTGCGTTCGGCTATACCATTTGCTAAGAGGTGTGGACATAACTGCTTTGATGAGTCATACCACGATCAATACATGAAGTGTTCACAGACGATTGAGTATATTCTAAAGCATTATTAGAAGCAAAATTTTGATGCGTTTATCAAACTGAACATAGATTTCATTATAAAAGATAGATAACACATTTGGAAACTCAGATCTTTCTTTCATTAAATAACACCAAGTCATTCTGGAATAATTATAAAAAATAACAAAATACTGAAATCCTTTTGGACTTCTGAATCTAAAACGGACCCCAAATATCAGAATGAATAAGGTCAAAAGACTTGAACTGACGTTCTCAACACGACGAGGAAAAGAACTATGATGATGTTTGTCTAATTGACAAGCCTCACATTTAAGAATAGAAATTTGACTCAAACTATAAACAACTTGACACATCTTAGCTAAAGAAGGATAGTCCAAACGGTAATGCCACTGCAAAGAAGAAGTAGATACTAAGTAAAAGTCTTTTCAGGTAAATCCAAGTAATACAATCCATCTGTTTCATGCCTCGAACAAATCATCTTCTTCGTCCCGAGGTCATAAAAAACACAAGAATTGGAAAAAATATTATAGAATATCGTAGAGATTTGATTAACTGGCTCACAAATAGTAAATTGAAAAAAAATTAAGGACATATAATGAATCAAATAATGACAACAATCGAGTAGGGTGAATGACATCTTTTCCAAGCACAAGACGAGTAGACCCATCAGTCAAGATAATGCTATGTTTTAGAGGACTACGATTATAAAGAAAGTTTATACTGAACATGTGAGAATTTGCTTATGAGTCGATGACCCAAAAGGTGGATATTGACTTGGTTGCCACAAAGACATGATTACCTATATGTTTCGTAATTACAGTGGATTGAGAGGTGGTACTAGCAAGCACATTTAACTTATAGAGCATCTGTTCAAGTAGAGATGTGGTATCGGATGTTGATGTCTGATTGACATTAGAAGTATCATCTCTAGGAGCAGTAATTGTGACTTGAGATCGCATATTTTCATCATACACTTTATGTGTTTATTCTGTTTTATCTCACTTGTCCCATCAGTAGTCTTTGATTTGACCGAGATAGTTATACTTCCGTGGTTGACCACAACTACCACCACCACCACCACGACCACTGTCTCCACTACCACGACCACCTTCGACCAAAATTATAACCACCATCTCTACCACCACGACTAGCAGCACTAGTAACTAAGGCAAAAGTGTTATTACTCGACACCATAAAACTGTCCTAGAAAGAAACGATTAAGATGCGAGAAAATATCTGCCAACGTAGGTAACTGCTATCCAAAAAGGATATGAGACTTATAAGGTTCGAGAGCAGGATCCTAGCCGGCTATGATAAGTGAGACATGAAACTCTTTCTTCTGTCTCTGAGCTTCCTTCAAATCAGTATAATAAGATATTCCTCCCAAAAGGCCTTCTTTGAATTGAAGCCATATATCCATTCACTATTTTTTAAACAATAACTATTATAACTCATAGATACAAGCCACATTTCCTTTCTACAAATATGATTCTTCCAGAGATGTCCAAAAATGTTTGGAGGATTCATATTATTGAATATTAGAGGCGATGTGCGACTTGCATACTATTCCACAACCATGACATAACATATGCATTTGCACTTATTCAGTTCTTATACTTGTCGAACGTTTCAGATGAACTATGTTACCTGGACTCGGGTACGGGTGTCGGGTATGGGTACATATCCAAGAGTCGGGTCCTTCAAACTCACAATTGAAGGACACACGGACTCGGCTAAAAATGATCCATATTTTTTATATGGGTACGTGGATATGACTATTAAAATAAATACATTTGAATATGGTTTCGTAAAAACACATAATGTAATTAAATTTGTTTGGCTTCATAAAAGACAGGTAATTAAATTTGCACGATTTTATAAAAAGATATACTCTCTAATTAAATTTGTATGATTTCATAAAAAGACACAATTGTAATAAAGTTTGCATTGTTTCATATATTTAAGCTTATAATTAAATTGCATGGTTTCATAAAAAGATATCATGTAATTAAATTTGTAAGGTTTTAAAACTTTACTACAAATCAACCATATTAAAATAAACTATCTACTTCATTACCACATTAAAATAAACTATCTACTTCACTACCAGTCTTCCGATTGTCACCATAAAGGACCATGAATGATCCGATTGTCACTATGGAGGATCAGATACGGATTCCATACATATACCCATGTCCTACCCGGTGGACACGGGTACTTCTCCTAAAGTGGAGAGTCTGGGTAACATAGCGGATGGGGGGTTCTACTGTCAAAAGTTCAACTTCTTCTTCGTCTTCAACACTACTTTGATAGACTTGGACCAGACGAGATAGTTCGTATCATTGAGTTTCACCGCAGTAATTGATTTTTCCAATTCATGATTGTGAATAGCAGTAAAAGTAGGACCACGCCCACCACCACCAACACTATTATTCTCGTCAAAATATTCTCTCTACCATACTTGTAGATGTAATAGAAAGACGAGATCTCTAGAACCCGTGATCTCACAACCAATAATGATTATCAACTATGAACAGCGACATATGTAGAAATACTGGATCTCATAAACAAACCACAAAAAAAACTACGAACGAAGAATCACGAAAACAACGAAAACACAACCATCAAACAACACATTTTTTCTAGGCTACCACACATGAACCCCCGTAGAACTCACTACTGAGTTCAATATGCGACATCATGGATGAGATTTGCAGTACCTTCGAGTTGCTTTGATACCAAGTGAAATTTGGAGAGGAGAGAAGAGGAGAGGAGATAAAAATGAGAAAAGAGAGTGCACAGAATTAATCCCTAGGTTACATCTCATGTGTATTTATATTATATGTATGATGATAAATACACCTACAACTACTTCATTGCACCTACATAAGATAAATAACAATAATAACTCTAACATGATTAAAATTTGTTGGACTAAAGGAAAGTATATGAAATGTTACTTCAACCAGAAGTCAAAGAAAAATGAGTATATATAAATGGACAAGAAATATCTAAGAGTAACAGTTTTTGATATTTAATCAATCATTTATCACGATGTAGAGATAAAGAAGAATATCATGCATGCAATCAAAATATGATAGTTGAGAACTACTTTGTAAATACACCTTTGAAGTTTGAAAGAAAAAATCTATAAGACGGGTATAAGATCAACCATGCTTTATGGATCACAATGTCGGACAATTAAGAAGCAAAATGTCCAAAAAATAGTGTAGCCTAAATAAGAATCCAAAGACTAATGATTGGCAACATATTGAAAGATAGGATAAGAAATGAGTATATTCATGGGAAATAAGGACAAAATGAGATTAATTCTTATAGATGGTTTGGACATGTGCAACACACCAATACATGCTCCTATAAAGAGGAGCAATAAAATAGCAGTTAAAGGAGTCACTAAGGCTTGAGATAGACCTACCGAAATTTGAAATTTTAAAGAATGATATATTTTTTGTGAGTGTTAAAAAAGACATGGTCCTGAACGAAGCTGAATGGAGAAAATGATTCGAATAGTCGACCCAAAAATTTGGTGATAAAGGTTTTGTTGTTATAATTATGTGTGATAAGACAAATAAATTATATTTGTATTTATCTTTACGCCTGATGTAAAGTAAATTCACTATGATTAATTAAAATGAAAAGAAAATCTGTAATTAAAATTAAAATGAGACTAACGTTTGACAATGGCTTTCAAAATGTTGGTACGACAAATCCGTTGCATAGTTACATGCCTAAAAACCTCGCACGTGAAGCTCAGAACTAAGGGATCTTGTGCCTTGCTTTAGTTAGGTGCACGCCTTATTTCAGTTAGATGCACATTGCTTTTGTTGCGAACAAGTGTAACCCTGTACTAGGACCCAATAGCATCATCGACCCTCCCTATCTACGGTTCAAGTACTTCTCAATCTTCCTTAATTTGTTAAAATCAATTGTGACCTAGAAGGGTAGAACATAGGAACCTTAAACAATTTCAAGGTCCAATACCTTTATGTATCTTCTAATTATAGAGGTAGGAATGTTCAGGTCTATGACCTCTATTTTTCTTCTAAGTATAAAGGTTGGAGAGATTGAGGTCGAGGACCTCTATTTTTTCTCCTAATTTTAGAGGTCGGAGTGAGGCTTGAATTGCTGAGATTGGGCATCATTATTCAATGCCTATTTTGTCGGTCGAACATGATGAAGTCGTGATACAAAGATATAATCCTCCCAATATATTATGGTTTATGTGTTTCTTTTATCATATGTTGGTGATTGGGAGGTTGGAAGGTGGAGATTGTCAGGGTTGACTAAAGTCTATCTAAAAAGATTATGTTTATATAAGTCCGAAGTAGAATAGGATTAGTTTAAAATTTAGATTAGTTTCTTGGTGTTAAAGAAATATTGGATAACTAGGACTTGTTTTAGGGTTTATGTATTTTCTTAAGAAAAGAGAGGAAAGATATAGGCTTTCGGGTATTCTGAGTATTTGGTGAGGATTATGAGAGATTGTAATCTTTCTTCTAAGTAACTAATAGTTTTTTGGATTTGTGAGATGATCTTCTATATTCATCTTGTTATTAATTTTCATTATTGTTGCATCTTAAAAAAAAACAAATTGGTATTATAGCAAGGTTCTATATGCTGATTGTAGTGGCAGTAACAAGTGAAGGAGTTCTAAAGATGATGGAAAAGGTTACCACGATTGTCCTAAGGCCCCGGCGATGTCGGTGTCGTCCAAGGTGGAGTTAGAAGAAGAAAAATGTGTCATAGTTGTTGAAGGTGGAGAAACTAGGTTTTTTGTTGTTGTTGTTGTTGTTACCGTTATACAATAATTATTGATTGTGATTTTGCTCATGAAGATTCTGGTGTTGCTGTATTTGGTTTCCTTATGATAGTAACGTTTTATGGATGTTATGATTTTTGTGATTATAATTTTGGTGTTTTGTGATTATATGTTCGAAGATTGTGCCTGCGAGAGGGAAAACCGTAGTGTCCTGGAGTTCGTGTGCTAAAGGATACAGTGAGAGTTTTAGAGGCCTGAATTGCTGAAATGGAGCATCATCATTCAATGCCTATTTTGTCGATTTATTAGGACGAGGTCGTGATACAAAGGTATAATAATCTAAGCAACATATCATGCTTTGTGTGTTTCCATTTTTTTAGATTTTGGTGATTGGGGGAGGCTGGATAAACATGAGCCAAGGTGGTGATTGTTAAGATTGGCTCAAGTTTACCTCAAAAGATTGTGTTTATCTAAGTCCTAAATAGATTATGATTACTTCAAAATTTAGTTTAGTTTCTTGGTGTTTAGAAAAGAATACGGTTACTTCAAAATTTAGATTAGTTTCTTTCTGTTAGGAAATATTGGATGACTAGTATTTCTTTAGTTTTTTTTGGTTATATAACCTTAGGTGCCTCTCTTGTGTGTGTGTGTGTGTTCTGTTACGGCAAAAATACAACAATAACAATAATTAAATACAACAATAACAAGAATTAATAAAAAGATGAATGTAGAAGATTATCACACAAACCAATAAAACCATTAATTACTCATAAAGAAGCTTACAAAATCCCTCTTAGTCCTCACCAAACACTCAAAAAACCCAAACCCACGCATGACTGGTTTTGGCCAGGTTGGTGTCTGACGGCCCAGCCAGCCAACATTGCTGCCTGTGTTGATGATCATGTAGAACCTCGAAACTTGTTGACCAGTTAGCTGTCTGTTACGGAAGTTTGTTAGTCACATAGGAGGTTGCCAAGCATATTATCATGTTGCGCTCCATCCGTGCTCTGGCCGTGTATCGTTGTCTCAGTTACTGTTCTGAGGCTACTGCAATGCAATGTTTTATGTGAAAATGCTATTTTGTGTTTGATTTGAGATTCTAGTTTTAAGGCTATCTCAGTAGGGGGAGAATGTCTCTCCAGTATGCTTGGTTATTACGATCACGGATCTCTCTAGGTTTTGAAGAGTGCATATTGAAATCAATGGAGAACTACTGAGTCTCTTAGATAGTGTTGAGCCATGTGTATTGGAGGCGGTCAGTTTTCCTGCATGGAGTCCTCACGAGTTTGTGGATTCAGTTCTTTCGGCTCAAGTCTGTTTTGTGCAATTTGAGCATGATGGCCATCTGTTTCAACTGAAGGGTAGATATAGAGAGATAACACCAACCACTAAGACAACGATAACATGGTAATTAGAGCACCATGGAGCAGGATGACACTATTACATTGGCAACAGAGAAAAAACATCGGCAGAATGACAACATCTACACTAACGAAAACAGAACAGACGAGTAGTCTGAGTGGTTGCCAACCTCAATGGATGCTTTGTTCAAGGGGATTTGATTATACTTTTGAGTTCGGATTGAGTTGTTTTATAATCTTAAAAAGAGTTTTTATTGCAATTTGTACATGTTTTCAAACATGTTCAACTTGAAGGGGAATGTTGAGAACAAAAGGAAGTGGTGATTCAGTCTTCTTACAAGTCGACGGTACTGTTTTGATGCTGTCTAGTCTAGTTGGGTTTAGTCTTTGGGTTTCAAGGATAAATGGTTATGAACCTGTTTTGATGTTGTCTAGTCTAGTTGGGTTTAGTCTTAGGGTTTCAAGGATAAATGGTTATTATAAACCATTGTTTGGTTCTTACAAGTAAGATTAGAACTTCCAATTGGAAGAGCGGAAGAGCTGTTTCTTTTCTGTACAATTATATTCCTCTGGAAATTTAGGTTTAGCCAGCATCTCTTCTCCATTGAGGCCCTTTAGCACATAATTTTTATATGTAGCTTCACTGAGAGGGTGTCCATTTCTTCTCTATTGACTGTTACTTTCATTTATAGTTTACATTTTTTTGTATTCAGAGTTGAGGTTTATTTTATCGCCTTCTTGGTGTAGCCTTTATCCCATGTGTTCATGGATATTTCAATATTATGCATTGGTTGATTCTGCATAGTTCAACGTATGCTAATTGGGTTCTGCTCTATAAATTTCCTTTCCAATTATGCTTTTCACGGCATTATCGCAATAATATTCTTTAGAGTGTATTGCTTCGAGACATTAAATCTTCATTCAAGTAGAATTAATTTGCAAAACCTATTGATATTGGAAATTATCTTTTTCTACAACAACAACAACAACGACAAAGCGTTTTCACGAATTTTGGGACCGGCTATTTGTATCCTTTATTCCGTTCTCTTTGTTAAAAGGGTCATGTCTACTGTAACTTTAACAAAAAACCATATACTTCTTTATATCGCCATCTTCCACACATTTCTTATCCTATCTTTCAAGGTATGCCAGTCATCCATCCTAATATTTTTATTTCTGCTACTGTGCTACACTCATTTTGTAGACATGTTCTTTAATTTTCAATTGTTTGATCCATGAAGCATGGTCGGTCTTATGTTAGAAAACAAATTCTTCTGAAAACATTTATTTTTCATCTTTACCCCTGTTTGCACAAGTGGAAAATATCAGCAAAAGAAATCATTAGTAATCTCTGTAGTGAAATTTGAACACTATATTTAACTTCTACTTACTATTACTTTTGGTCTATAAATTTCACGAAGGTGGGGCAAGTATTCCAGAAGTTTGAATGCAGTGGTCAGTCTGATGGGGGAATCATACGTAACGTTGTGCGTTGGAGCATTCAAAACCTATTAGAGGTAATACTCATGAAACACAAAACATGAATCTTATACATCCGAATTTGTGCTTTTATTATGGTAACTTTGTTTTTAGTTGCATGATTATGATACAACATTCTTTATACAACAGAATTGCGTTGGCCTTGTCAAACATTTTTTTATTCTGTATGGTTTATAATGACATGTATTCATATCTGCCAATATAATATTTTTTCGATCTCATTAGTACCAGGCTAGAAGTGTTGAGTTGTTAACAACTGTGGTAGACTACAAGGTTGGCCATAATACTATGACAAAATTCCAGAGCCGAATGGGAAGGAGGATCAACTGACCCCAGAAATTTGTGATAAAGTTTTTGTTATTGTTGTATAGTCAAATTCTTTTAGGACTAGTGTATGTTTTTCTTTTGGGAACTTTTGGACATGATTTGACTAAGATGTTTTTTCTTTGTTAAGATTAGGTTTAGGTTTATTTCTTCTTCTCTAAGTTATATAAATCCCATATAATGGCTTCTTAATAATAGTTTTAATAATCTTCAATAATATTACTTTTTTCATAGAGAATTGTTCTCTTTATCTCTGGTGGATTCCAAATTGTTTGTGGATTTTGACACTATTTGTGGATTCAAAGCCGCTTCGGGCAAATATAACGTCCGTTTTAGCGGCGTTGGTTATCCCTTAGAAGCCAGAAACTCGTAGGAGATCAAAGAATCTCAGTTAGAATCTCGATTCAGAGGTTCTTACTTGGGAGCTCGTTTCTGCAGCGAGGGAGCGTGTTTCCTCGACGACATGAGCGTTTTCCCGTAACATGGCCCATAATTTTAAAAAATGACATAAATTTTGGGAAGAAAGTTGGAGAATTTTTAATACACGTTCATCAAAGTAACAAGAAATTAAAGATTACTTACCTTGAGATCGTAAAAATTACCATGCAAATGACCTTTCTGTAAGTTTGAACTGAACTTTATAAATTATAATAAATATTAAGATATTTGTAAATTTTGATAACAATAATTAATAAACATAAAAAAAATTATTAGCGCACGCTCCCAATTTTAGACTCTTCTAAGTAGTCGCGCTTCCCCGCTTCCTCTTCCACCCTCGTTCCGTTCCCCGCTCTTGCTTCTGACTTATAAGGCTTATCCCCTACTTTGCTTCGGTGTTATACATCCTCTATCGATGCGTTTCGATGAGCCAACATCAACATATCCGTTTCAGCGAGCTTACTTGAACTGTGATAAGATACCTATTGTATTTTTCCTATATCAAGTGATATTAGTTTATCAAAGCGTCGGTTTCGTTCCGTTAATGATCTGCACATCAATGACACTTCTCATCTGTTTCATTCTCCTACCACCACAACCAATCCGATGATCGCCATCAACTTCTACTAAAGGTTGTGAAAAGCGCTAGGCGCTAGTCGGATGTGTACCCGCCGCCTAGCGCCCAGCCCGTCTAGACGGCCGTCTAGATGTAGACGGTTCAAAAGATATTAATTTTTTTTAAAAAACCTAATAAAAATTGCATAAAAAGTCTATAAAATCCTATAACATGCATAGTCTGGGGAACTAGGCGGACGTCTAGACGGGTATCAGACGGACACCAGCTGCCTAGCGCCTAGGCGGTCGCCTTTTAGAAAGTGCTTCCACTACGCCATTACTATCCTTTGCTCTTGGTTTGGTACTCGGTCCACCATCGTCGTAATCACCAACCATGATTGCTGCTACTGCCACCCCATCAAATGCACCACTACTACCAAAGTCACCCCAAGCTCACCACTCATCGTCCTTGGACGTAATCGCTGCTATCCCGTCTACCATGTAACGCCCTGCAACCGTACGGTGCATTACGCTGAGTCGGATTGAATGAGGCAATAGCTGGTTACATTTTGATTTGTTGGATTTGAGAACAAGTATTGATTGAGTTGGTTTCATGTGCAGATCGCAAGCAGAGTTCGATGGAATCAGGTGTTCGTTCAGAGCAATACTGGGATAGCAGGATTGGAGCGATAATGCCGTCTTCCTTAGTCCGATCGGTCGGATGATTTGGAGAGCACGGCCTGCTCGCACGGTCATACCAATTGAGTAGATTGTGCTTTGCATCGGACCACGGGTTCAAGAAATCGGCCGTATCGGCAGGGCATGATGCTTAACGAAATCAGACTTGGTGAGTGGGCTCTGTCCCTTCTCCTCTACTCCTTCATGCCTAATAATATGGAACACGTAATGGCTTGAACTTGGAAATCATTACATTGTGGCGTGCATATAGTGTACGTCGTTTGGTTGGATATGATTTGTGGCTTGAGTTGGTTTTGCGTTCGGCAGTTGGAGCTTGAGTAGGTAGTTGGAGCTTGAGTGGACCATCTTGGTTGGAACATCGAGGTAATTCGGGCGGGCGAGCGAGCGTGCATTCGTGCACAAGTATCAGTTGGACGATTTGTCATGCAAAGCGTGCAGTTGTGGTTCGAAACCGGACAACTGCATCGGTGAGGGCATTGTACAACTGTTGGGGCATTGTGCCACGGAGTTTTCTGAGCGAGGGGTGTTGCACCAATTGGAACACTGTGTCGAGAAGCGGCATAGTGCTTATGAGGATAACTTGAGATGGTGCCTTGGGATATAAGTTGGAGAATGGTTATGGATGGTTGGATTGATGCGAGTATCGTTTGGTGGGGCAAGAATGCTCGATTCTCTCGTCATATCTACTTGGTGTCTGCATCGGTCACGGACAACCTGTTGCACACAGGATTTCGTCTCCTCGAACAGGATATGCTCCGGGACACCGGGACCGTTCGGTCATGAAGGAGACAAATGGTAACGTGCCTTGGGCGCGGTGCCGGCAGTTTGATGCGACCAGGCGGGCTAGCTACTCAGTGCTGGATCGAGTAAAACTGCAGTTGAACAGTCCTTTATGGCTTGGCTAGTGACTTCATATAGATAAGAGTTGGTTTGCTTTGCTTTGGTTTGTGCTTTTCGTGTAGGCGGCGGCCACCTTGCCTCGGCAAGAGTGTGCATATCGAAGATTGGATTAATAAGGCTTGGATTGTGGTTCGATATATTCACGTTTTGCTTGGGTTTGAGTAGGACGATTTGCATGCTAGTTTCCTTTTGAGTTGTATATATATTTGCTTGTATATTGGCTTGAGTTGAATGCTTGCATGCTTAATCTGCTTTACAGTTTTCCTTCACATGTTATACCTTTGCCATGAAATGAATCCAGGATTCAAGTAGAAAGATTACCATATAACTGTTTGCATTCACTATTCTACTTAGTGTCGGTTTAGACGAGTGGGTTACCCCGCTCACCAGTACGGCTGTATACTAACCCACGTTTGTGGGCATTATTTCAGGTACATAGGTGTAGTGGCGCTGCTTGGATATACGAGACATAATGTATGAACGGTAAGTACTTTTGTGGGCAAGAGAAAGAGCAAGAGTGTGACATTCTCCTTTGTGGCATTATCCTTTGTGCATTTCATTTGGACCCTATCGAGAGCTTCGCTGCGTATACTCTGATGTGTGCTTGGCACACAATACTCGACTTTCGCTACAACTTGGTCGTTTCGATGATAACTTTAATATTTGACAACATTGCCTTGTGCGAGCGCAACTCCAGTCTCGTACGGCATCACGTCCCGATGAGAACGATTGTCCTGCGGGAGCGCTGCAACGTGGTGATTCACGTTCAGCGGGGACGATCGAGCTTGCGGGAGATTGGGGTGTGACATATTGGTATTAGAGCGTCCGGTTCATTCCCTTGGACTTTGTCCTTCGCTTCATCACAAACTCTAAATAGCTTCCGTGTGTCATTTAGCTCTTGGCTCTACTCGGTGCCGCATTGGATGTTCATACAATAAGTCTACATATTTGTTGGTTGTGGGTGCATGTTCTTGGTTGCGTTGCTTTCGTTGGTTTTTGCTAGATCGCTTAGCATCGTTGGGCGTTGTTGCATTTGTGCAACAAGTTGTGTGTCGTTGCATTTGTGCAACAAGTTGAGAGGTCGTTGCGTTGGCTTGGCTTGTCGTTCGTGGAGTTTCTGGTTGTATCAGTGGATCAGTTGGTTGGCAGACGAGATTGGTTATGTGGCATGTTGTGAGTAGAAGCATCGGATGAGAATGGATCGTTGCACGAGTTGCTCGTGTAGCGAATGTGTTGGATGTAGTTTGATTTTTGGCTGGGTATATCACATAGAGAGCATTGGCTGAGCAGATTTGAGTTGCCTTGGGAATATCAGGATAGCGTTGCACGAGTTGCTCGTACAGCAAATGTGAGGAACAGTTGGGTATTGGGTTAGATTACTTGGAAGAGATCGTTGCATGGGTTGCTCGTGTAGCGAAAGTATCGGACTGTTTGAGAAATAGTTGGAAGTATTGAGAATGGAACATGGCACAAGTTGCACAGCGAGATTGATGGAAGAGTTAGATGGTTCATGCATTGGCTAAGTTTCGTGTCAGACTTGAGTTGGGGATGGCAGGATCACGCATAAGGGATGGTTCGAACGGATCTTGGATCAGTGCAAGGAAGAGTGACATGAGGAGTGACTTGATTCTGAGTGGTATATGGTATATCACATAGTTAAGTGACATTGGAATATTTTGGACAAGATCTTAATGGAATTGCCGCAATGGACACGGGTAACATGAATATAAGTTGGTTGGTGCACATCAGCTGAGTTAGGAAATGGAACATGGAGCAAGCGAATGTTGAGTTGCGATCGACATGATCATCCCGGAATAGTCCGTTTGGAATAGACGTTCGTCGACGCAGAGTAAGCGCTAGAGTGACTCCATTTTCAAGTGGTATATGGTGCAATAGAATTTGACTCAGGTATTCTTCGACACATTAGACTTGAGAAATCAAGAACGAACTTGTGCAAATGGAAGTATCGTTGGACTTGAGTGATGGACGAGAACGGAATCAGCAATAGAAATGGTGTTTAGAATTTGAAGGATTGATGCGGACAAAGTATTGGAAACAGTTGAGATCAATCAGATGGAAAGCTGAATATCAGAGTTCGCTTGCACGATTTGGAAGTTCGGCGGAGCATTCATGGATACAAAGAGAGTTGAGCATGAGGAACGAACAGTTGGAATACGCTTGAGCGAGCGATGGGTGAATCGAAGGATAGCGAGCACGAACTACGAATTTTGGAAACACATTGGAGCTATTGGTTGAGCAATGAAACACGATCTGGTTTGGAGGGACAATGCGATGGATTCGTACGGACTTGATGGATTTTGGATGTGGCGCTCGAGAAGTTGGACGCATGGTTTAGCGGAAGTGAAATTTGGCGAAATGGTGCAACAATGGTGGACGGATTCTCCGGAAGACATAAACGGGTATGATGCAAGTTTAGTTGATGTTAAATCAGATTGGAAGTTAACACTTGCAGTACTGAGACAGATTTAGGCAACAAGTAAAGGCAATATGGATTTGAGATTTATGTTGGAACCGTGCACGAGGCATTGAAAGAGTGTGGACTATCGGAACATAAAGAAAATCAAGACGTGCTAAGGAATAGAACGAGAGCAAGGATTGTGGCAGATGAACTTTTGAAGATAGCTAAACGAGAGAGAAACGTTGGAGCAAATTACTGTGCTGCTCGAGCAAGTTGGACGTGCACTGTGAAACACGGCAAACGGATAAGAATCAGAGCAAGTCTATGGTTTCAGAAATCGTTGCAAGTGGTAGTGCGATAAGTCGAACATGGCAGTTCGAATTTTTTTTTTGATGGATTTAGGACAGAACGACAGAGTGATGGAAGACGGTTTCAACGAGCGCAGTTCTCGAATTGTGGCTTAGATAGATGGTAGGACTCTAGGTGGTTAAGCGACGTTTGGTTGACAGATCGTCAGAGGTAGTGCATGAAGTTCTCGGATTTGGAAGTTCGTTCGGATGGAATGGTTGGATTATGGCTCAGATTTGCAGATGAGATATAGCATGGTTCGTCGTAACTGTCCATCGTGATGACTTATTTTTATCGAGCGTAGCTTTGGGACAGCTGACCCTAGCGACTTGACCGCCAAATCAGAGATGAATATTGTAGACCCATAGAACGACTCTTGCGGCGACGCATTTGGGAATGCGTCGAGGATGGATGTGAGTAGTGTGTGCTGGAGATTGGCCTAAGTGACTAAGTGTTGGATTTGAAAGATCCTTGGGATAGCCTTCAACTGAAGATCCAGCCGGAAGATCGGAGCGATGGTGGGAATGGCCTAAGTCAACTGATGAGATTTGGAGGCGCAAATTTTTGAAGATGGCATCACCTCTAACTCGTCGTGCCCCGGAAGGGAATAACATTCATATGAATTGACGACTGTGAAACTAGCTTGTGAAGTTAAAGCAGCGGCTCGTTCAGATCAAATCCTTGCAATACTGGATGGGACAGATGTGCCTCAGATCTACAAGATGCATCAGAACTTAGTCTGGGATGCGTGCTCGTACAGAAGACGAAGGTGATATCCTGTGCTTCGAGGCAATAGAAGCAGCGCGAAGAACTATTCCATGCACGACCTAAGAATTGTGGCGAGTGTCTCCACGTTGAAATCGTGGCGACACTATCCCTATGGCGTGGCGGCAAAATCTTCGTGGATCACATGAAGCTCAATATAGATGTTCACCCAGTAAGGTATTGAGATTGAGGAAGAGGTGTTGGGCTGAGCTGATCTAAGAGCATAGTTTGATATTTGGGTAAGTCGCCTAGCTGGGGTAGTATCAGTTGTGATGATCGTTCGGAGCAAGAGATGATACTTGGAGACGGTGCTTGCAGAACATTGTGCAATTGGAATCATGCTAGAGTTTGGTTAGTTGAGTTTGGATGGTGCTAGTGTGGATTCAGAAACAGTTGGATGGATTGAGTTGGAATACGAACTAATTGGGTCAAGTGGAGAGATCGTCACTGGGAAGTCATCATATTTGAGAATAATGCTTGTGCGAATATATTGGAATGAACGTCAGGATTTGGTTCAATTGGGAGTTAAGCGAATGAATGCCTCGGACATAAAGATATCCTTGTAACTTGTCCAAATTCGCTATCGCTAAGCTCGACTAAAATGAATGTATTTCAGGGACGCCTTAAATATGTGTATGATCCAAAACTAAGCGATATGAGGAATTCGTATTGAGCTGCAACTCTGCAAGGAGGGTGTGGGAATATGGAATTTGTGCGAGCGTTCAGCGCGAGCGAGATGCTGAGTCTGGATCAAGAGAATGTGAGTTGCATGGAGCACATTTATGAATTGGACAAGCGGTATGTGACAAGGAATGAATACTAGTATGGTTCGAGGGCGAACCTGATTCTAAGTGGTATATTATGTAATGTCCCGCAACCGCACGGTGCATTACGCTGAGTCGGATTGAATAAGGCAATAGCTGGTTACATTTTGATTTGTTGGATTTGGGAACAAGTATTGATTGAGTTGGTTTCATGTGCAGATCGCAAGCGGAGTTCGATGGAATCAGGTGTTCGTTCAGAGCAGTACTGGGATAGCAGGATTGGAGCGATAATGCCGTCTTCCTTAGTCCGATCGGTCGGATGATTTGGAGAGCACGGCCTGCTCGTACGGTCATACCAATTGAGTAGATTGTGCTTTGCATCGGACCACGGGTTCAAGGGATCGGCCGTATTGGCAAGGCAGGATACTTAACGGAATCAGACTTGGTGAGTGGGCTCTGTCCCTTCTCCTCTACTCCTTCATGCCTAATAATATGGAACACATGTAATGGCTTGAACATTTAGACTGGAACTTGGAAATCACTACACTGTGGCGTGCATATAGTGTACGTCGTTTGGTTGGATATGATTTGTGGCTTGTGTTGGTTTTGCGTTCGGCAGTTGGAGCTTGAGTAGGCAGTTGGAGCTTGAGTGGATCATCTTGGTTGCAACATCGAGGTAATTCGGGCGGACAAGCGAGTGTGCATTCGTGCACGAGTATCAGTTGGGCGCTTTGTCATGCAAAGCGTGCACTTGTAGTTCGAAACCGGACAACTGCATCGGTGAGGGCATTGTTCCACTGTTGGGACATTGTGCCACAGAGTTTTCTGAGTGATGGGTGTTGCACCAATTGGAACACTGTGTCGAGAAGCGGCATAGTGCTTATGGGGATAACTTGAGATGGTGCCTTGGGATATAAGTTGGAGAATGGTTATGGATAGTTGGTTGGATTGAGGCGAGTATCGTTTGGTGGGGCGAGAATGTTCGATTCTCTAGTCATACCTACTTGGTGTCTGCATCGGTCACGGACAACCTGTTGCACACAGGGTTTTGTCTCCTCGAACGGGATATGCTCCGGGGCACCGGGACTGTTCGGCCATGGAGGAGACAAATGGTAACGTGCCTTGGGCGCGGTGCCGGCAGTTCGATGCGACCAGGCGGGCTAGCTACTCAGCACTGGATCGAGTAAAACTGCAGTTGAACATTCCTTTATGGCTTGGCCAGTGACTTTATATAGATAAGAGTTTGTTTGTTTTGGTTTGGTTTGTGCTTTTCGTGTAGGCGGCGACCACCTTGCCTTGGCAAGAGTGTGCATATCGAAGATTGGATTAATAAGGCTTGGATTGTGGTTCGATAGGTTCACGTGTTGCTTGGGTTTGAGTAGGACGGTTTGTATGCTAGTTTCTTTTTGAGTTGGATATATATTTGCTTGTATATTGGCTTGAGTTGAATGCTTGCATGATTAACCTGCTTTACAGTTTTCCTTAACATGTCATACCTTTGCCATGAAATGAATCTAGGATTCAAGTAGAAAGATCACTATATAACTGTTTTCATTCACTATTCTACTTAGTGTCGGTTTAGACGAGTGGATTACCCCGCTCACCAGTACGGCTGTGTACTGACCCACGTTTGTGGGCATTATTTCAGGTACGCAGGTGTAGTGATCCTGCTTGGATATACGGGACATAATGTATGAATGGTAAGTACCTTTGTGGGCAAGAGAAAGAGCAAGAGTGTGACATTCTCCTTTGTGGCATTTCATTTGGACCCTATCGAGAGCTTCGCTGAGTATACTCTGATGTGTGCTTGGCACACAATACTTGACTTTCGCTGCAACTTGGTCGTTTCGATGATAACTTTGATGTTTGACAACATCGCCTTGTGCGAGCGCAACTCCAGTCTCGTACGACATCACGTCCCGATGAGAACGATTATCTTGCGGGAGTGCTGCAACGTGGTGATTCACGTTCAGCGGGGACGATCGAGCTTGCGGGAGATTGGGACGTGACATACCACACCTACAAAAGAAAAAAGAACCTCTTGCCCGATCTCACAACATCTTCGCCTACAACCAAAGTCGTTCAGGCCGCTCTCAATAGTCAGCCTTCTCGTCACCAATCTTGATTCTAGTTGTGGCCATCACCAACTTCCTCCCCGACACCTCCACACCAAGTCGTACCCAACGCCTTCTATTCATGTCCTTGATCTCCTTAGCATTGCCACCTCACCACGAAGCTCTAGCCTCTTCTTTGTCTTCGTTGACCCCGACGCCACTTTGTTTGTCTTTGCGTTATTGACCTCGAGAGGACAACCACCACCGAGAGTCCATACTCTCCTCAAAATTGCATCATTTCCTGACTGCCTGCACTGTCCAAGCTGACCTGCACCACACCACCAACGCCTCACCTCCACGCCATGCCTTGCTGTCTCCAGCCTCGCCATCGGCTATGCCGCTAGTGCCCTAATTCCTCTCTGGCCGATCCCCTTCAGCCTCTGCCACCAGTCCTTCGTCCCCTTTCTTCTGTAGCCCCTAACTCCCCATTAACAAAACCATAATCCTAATCCCAATCTACATAGAACCCTAACCCGAATTGCAACTAAAATCAAACCTATTTCATTACCAATTCCTAAACCTGCTTCGAAACCTAATCAAAACTGTTTTATTCTAGATCCGCTCCATTCAAAAAACACAACCCAATCCAGTTTCAGAATCCAACCCACTAGCATGTTAACTTAAAACACCATATGTAACCCACTTCCATCTTTATTAAGTTTCAAAAGAAGAACCCATCAAGATAAGAGGGTGGTTATTCCATCTTTTGACGAACGTATACAAGTCGAGGAGACCCTCAATTGAATCTTTGAGAGATCGTTTGGAAATTCGTCTCTGGCACCAAGTTAAATTTATTGAATATCAGCTCAAGGTAAAAACCTTGTCATGGTGGAATAAAGTGCAAGACTTGTGTATCCTAATGATAGATCCATGACGACTGTGTGAACATAACATAGGAGATAGTAATACGTTCCCTTTTAGCATTGGCTTACATCAAGGATTAACGTTGAGTCATTACCTTTTTTTGATAGTTATAGGTGAAATTACTAGACATATCCAGGAGGAGATTCCATGGTATATAATATTTGTTGATGATATTATATTAGTTGATGAGAGTAGAGATGTTAAATGCTAAAATAGAAGTGTGGAGAGAGACTTTAGAATGCAAGTGATTATAATTTTTTTTTTAGTTGCAAGTTTAATAGAATAAAAATAGAGTATATGAAATGTTATTTCAACTCGAAGTCAAAGAGAAATGAGAGGGGAGTCAATATAGATGGATAAGAGATACCTAAGAGTTATAGCTTCCGTTTTTTTTCCAGTCATTTATCATGATTGAAAGATTGAGATGGATGTCATGTATAGAATTAAAATAAGATGTTTGAAATGAATGAGTGTTTCTGCAGTACTTTGTGATCGCAAGATAACTTTGAAGTTGAAAGAAAAATTCTACAAGACTGTTATAAGATTAGCCATGCTTTATCGAATAAGACTAACCATACTTTATGGATCAACATATTGGGCAAATAATATGTCCATAAAGTTAATGTAGCTGAAATGAGAAGGCTAAGATGGATGAGTTGCAATGTTAAATAATAAGATAAAAAAATAAATATATTCGTGGGAAGTGTTAAAGAAGGATATGGATTTTGTTAGTATTACAAACCAATAGATGCTCCAGTTAAGAGGACCAATAATAGAGTGGTTAATGGAGCCGCTAGGACTAGTGGTAGACATAGACGAACATGGTTTGAAGTGTTAAAGAAGGATATGGATTTTGTTAGTATTACAAATGGCCGAATGGAAGAAGAGTATTAAAATATCCAACCCAAAAAATTTGGGATAAATGTTTTATTTTTGTTGTTGTTACTCTCGTGTATCCCAAGGAAAGTTCTAGGTTGAGTCAGACAATGATGCGACGACTAATACAACAACAATTTCTTACTATCTAACTTCAAACGAAGTTATTTGAAACAAGATCCAAAGTGCCATCAAGTAAACAATCCTTTCACCGAGTCTCCACCAAGAAGCTTCTAATTGACATCTGAATCGCCTTAGTGCTTATGGACAGGTTCTTGAAATCAACTACAATGCATACCTTCGAGAGTCTGAATTGAAATTAGTCTGAATTGAAATTATTCAATAGCAAGGGGACAAATTTATCCTAAGAGTCTGAATTGGCTTGCCATGTTGGAATCATCTGAAATGAGAATAGTGGATGTCGGCTTCGAACGATGAACCTTGGTTCCACAGGAATTTGTAGAACTTGCACATGAATCCTTCCTAGATAACCCAAACACATGCATGCCTGACGATGATCAAATTTGACCTGGAATCACATACTAGACAATGAAGATGATGATGGAAAAATAATCATGAGAAAAATGCAACAAGAAGATGAAGAAACTCAAAAATAGCATTTATATAATCGGCCTCTCACGAGCAACACTATAAGTTCTAATTCTCAAAATTTCATTCAACCATTTAATGAATAAAAAGTTGCAAGAGCTATCATATATATATATATATATATATATATATATATATATATATATATATATATATAGGAAAAGAAAACATAATCCATATGAGCAATGAAATCCTAGTTGGCTCAACACAAAGGCCCCAAATTTGATAATAATAGAAGTCTATTATATATGAAAAAGTAAATAAGTATCTAATCTAAGTAATAGCAAAATCGGGGTAATCGAACTCTTGTTCGGTGGCGAATAATCTCCAAAACTAGAGTCTAGAAGAATTTGAATTACTCTAGTTTTTCTTCTTCTCTAGAAAGAAAAGGAGAAGAAACTACTAATGTGAGATCCCTTGTGGTTAATAATCTAATATCGATTTACAACTACAATGTATACCTTCGAGAGTCTGAACTGGAATTACTCAATAGCAATGGGACAAATTTATCCGAGGAGCCTGAATTGGCTTGACATTTTGGAATCATCCGAAATGAGAATATTGGAAGTCGACTTCGGACGGTGAACCTTCGTTCCACTGGAATTTATATAACTTGCACATGTATCCTTCCTAGATAACCCGACATGCATACGTGACGATGCATGGTGAACGATGATCGAATTTGGACTGGAATTACAAACTAGACTTGGATGAAGATGATGGTGGAAAAATAATCACGAGAAAAATGCAAGAAGAAAATGAAGAAACTCAAAAGTGACATTTATATAATCGGTCTCTCACAAGCAACAATATAAATTCTATTTCTCAAAATTTCATTCAATCATTTAATGAATAAAAAGTTGCAAGAGCTTCATATATATAGGAAAAGAAAATCCTAATCCGAATATGTGCAATAAAATCCTAGCTGGCTTAACGCAAAGGCTCAAACTTGATAATAAAGTCTATTATATAAAAAAAGTAAATATCTAATTCTAACTAATCCCAAAGTTGGGGTAATCGAGCTCGGCGACAAATAATTATGGGATCTCCAAACTAGAGGAATTTGAGTTACTCTCATCTTCTTCTCTAGAGAGAAAAGGAGAAGAAACTACAAATGTGAGATCCCTTGTGGTTAATAACCTAATATTGGTTTCAGAATTGCCTTTGTTCTCATTCACATATTGTCAATACTATTTTCTTTATTTTTCCGTACAGGTCCACTTGTTTTCTTAAGTTTCTACTATATTTTGGCCGTATAATTTTATTCGAAATATCTGATTACACAACTTACAATGGTGATCTTGGGAAGTTACAACTAGATCGTGGTTGAGATCTTTTCGATCTTTGGAGGATCTTTTGTTTGATATCTTTTCAATCGACACCAGATCGTGGTGGTTGATCAAACTATTTCGATACAATTTTTCTAGTAGATTGTGATAAATCAAGCTGGGACTAGGTGGTCTGTAACAAATACGATTATTCAGCTATATTGTAGAAATTTTGTTTTTCGCCTATTTTTTATTGCTATCTTGTATAGCCTCTCTAAGTCTATAAATAGAACCCTTGTGGGTCATTCTAAAGCATTTAAAAATTAACGAAAACTTCTCTCTATTCAAGGGGAGATTACAACAAATTCTACGTATATTCTTCTTATTCAATGCAGGTCAAGTTTGGTATCGTGGCACACTCCTAGGTGTTGTATGGTCCATATGAGGGCCGCGTACAAAGTGATCGGTGAACTCCTCGATGTCTTGATGACACCTACATCTTTTGCAATTGAAAATTGATAACACTAAATCGACTTGGTGGCGGTTAAGATGGAGGATATATTGACCCTTGTAATGGCCAGGATGGAGAACCGCAAGAAGAATCAAGAACAGCCGAGAACTCCATCAACAATTGTTCTGACAACTACAAAGGATGACGACCTTCCAAAGCACGAGCGACTCCCACAAAAGAATTTTGCAGGGGAGATGCGAGCGAAGTTGGACGACAATGTCTGCATTGTTGGCAAAAGGTCGCGGCCTTTTTGTGTTGAGGTCAAGTTGGACATACGGTAGATGTGAAAAAGCGGACGCCTGGATCGACCAGCTGAAAAACCTACTTTACTCTTTACGGGTATAATAGCAAGGAGAAAGTCGCATTCACACGACTAAATCTGCCATGATTTGGAATATGTTGTAGTTAACGGGAAGATGACATGGGGCGAGTTTGAACACCTAGTCCGCCAGGTGTACCATAAGATGGGGTACTCTCATGACCGTGGACGCACTGACACAACCTCAAGAAACGCAACAACCAATCGGTGAAGAGTACATGACGAAGTTTTGATGCCTGGCAGTCATGCTAGGCATCTCCCTTGATTTGAAGACATCATCACCATGTTCGTGTTTGAACTTCCTTAACAGAACCAAAACGAACTCTGGCTATACCAGCCAGGCAACTGATATCTCCTGCACCAGTACTACCGTAGTGGCAATTGAGATAAAGAGCAAGTCCGACAACTCAAAGACTCGTGAGAGGGCTAAGGATTATCCAAGCCATACCAAAAGTGCGACAAGAAAGGCCAACACCATTGTAGTGGCAATTGAGATGAAGAACAAGTCCGACATCTCAAAGGCACCTAGCGATAACTCTTCCTCTCCCTCTTCGAAAGATAACGTATATTGTAAGAACTGCAAGATTAAAGGTCATTAGAAGTCATAATATTTGAAGTTCCAATTAGAGCTAATGCCAAAAAGATTGAGAGAGAAAAACAATACCAAGCACGTGACAACATTCGCGTCGACATGGTATGGTTTATTGTGCAGTCTAGCGCTGATGACAACATTGAAGGTGTTAGACCCCAGTCTGTCGACTAAACAAGAACCTGTAAAAGAATACTTCATTGTCAATATTCAATTAAAGAATGAGTCATTGATGCCATTATCGACAAGGATAGCCAAAAGAACCAGATCGCCTCAAGACTTGTGCAGAGGCTTGGCTTGACGACGACAACTAATTCATATCGATATTCACTCGGGTGGACAATGAGAACTTTAGACAAATGTTGAATCGCTAGTGCAAACTTGGTTTCATAATCATTGGACACTATATTGATGAGGTGATGTGTATAGTGGTTCCATTGGAGATCTAACAAGTAATCTTAGGTAATTTATTTCTATACGATCGAGTTGTCTAATATCATTGATGAGCTCATGATCATTAGGTTACCAAGAACGGAAGAAAATTTATGATTTCTCGAGAACAAACGGTAAGTTTTGTGGAAGGTAAACTGAATTTCTTTATTGATCATAACCTTCAATTTTAACCATTTAAATAAGAAAAATAGAAAGCAACTTATTCCATGTTGTTAAATGGCGGCCATGGTGGTGGCGGATTTTGAATAGACCTCCATGAAATGGCGGTGGCATGGCTGTTTTCAAATGACGGGCCATTATGGCCGCTATGTGCATGACGTTCGTGGCGGCCACGACGGAAGTGGCAAAAAATTAAAAAAAAACTGGGTCGTGAGACCCAACCCAAAATTGGGCCAAAAAGGGTGTAAAATTCCTAAAACTTAACTTTGTGCTTCTTCTTTCTCACTTTTCAAACATGCGCACCAGACCTATCTTCTCTGCACCTCCCCAGCCGTGACCGGCGACCACCATCTTTCCCCATCCTCCGGCAAATTCCACCCTCCGGCGAATGTCTCCGACGACCTTTTTCTCCGACTCTGTTTTTCGTTTTTTTAAGTCTTTTTTTTCCAAAAAAACCCTCTTTTTTTATTCTTTAAAGACATGTAATTTGTGTTTGTATTATTTTTTTATCATTTTGTTGATGTTTTGAAGTCTTGAACTTGATGAAAATGTGATTGTTAGTAGTTTATGGCATTGAGTAAGGATATTTTCTATCAATTAAGTCTATGGTTCTTGACATATGCTTTAAGTTTTTTAGGTATTTTATTTATTTCTGTAATTTTTTAGTGTATATATATATATATATATATATATATATATATACACCGCCATAGGCCGCCACGCCATCCGCTATATTTATATGGCGGGTTTTTGGCTTGCCGCCATAATCCGTCATCCGTCATTAACAACACTGAATTTATTACATAAAAATAGGAACATAATAGGATCTGAAATATGTTCATGTTTATAACTAACTAAAATATGTTCCTAAGAATAGGAACTGAATTCTGTTCCTAACAGTTAGGAAGAGACTATGACAGAAACAAAATATTTCCCGCACTCTCCTCAAGTTGGTGAGTAGATATTTGACAATTCCAACTTGCTAATTAATGTATCAAAATTCGGCTTGAACAATCCCTTTGTGAATATGTCTGTTGTCTGCTGAGAAGATGAAACAAATGGCATGCAAATGGTCTCAGATTCGAGCTTTTCCTTAATGAAATATCGGTCGACTTTTATATGCTTAGTGACCTTAGTCCTGTGAGGCTGAACTAGATTGTGAGCAATGTTTATGGCAGCCTTGTTGTCACAATACAGCTTCATGGGTGTTGTTGAAGGTCTCCTCAACTCTGAGAGTACTCGTTCTATCCAGAGTAACTCACAACTCAGTTTGCCATAGCTCTGTACTCAACTTTGACACTGCTTCTTGCCACTATGTTTTGCTTCTTGCTTGTCCAAGTCACTAGGTTTCCCTACACATAAGTGCAATATCCAATAGTTGACTTCCGGTCTGTTTTTGAACCGGTCCAATCTACATCTGTAAAAACTTCAACACTCCGTTGAACACTCTTCATGAAAGACAACCCTCTTTCTGGTAATCTTTTTAAGTACTGCAGTATTATGTATGCTGCTTCTAGGTATTCATCTCGAGGTGAATGTGTGAACTGGCTGATGAGACTCACCGCAAATGCTATCTCTGGTTGTATATGGAACAAATAGATTAATTTATCTACTGGTTTTATATATGGTCTTGGACCTGTTGTGGTTCGAATTCTTGGCCATGTAAGGAGGTTTCAGTTCTATTTCTTTGACCTGGATAATTTTGAGAAAAGATTTGTCCAAATATCTTGTCCATGTTCATGTTACCTCTTATTTTTGAATGATCATTCTTATGTGGCGATATTATAGATTGTTCAGTTTCTTTTTTCCTTGAAATATTCAGATTTTGGTTCAGAATTGCTTCAGAATTATCTGGTTGGATTGAATTTTTATGTACAATCATATTTTTGTTTAGATTTAAAACCAAAGTTTCATTCAAAGCAGACTCGGTCCCATTCATAACATAATCCATTTGCAAGTCTTTTAAATTCAAACTCGAATCTTCACATACATTTTTCCCCTGAAGATGCGAATTAAAAAAAAATTATTTTCAAAAAATGTAGCATGAATTGTTACAAATGTTTGTTTTTGAAATTAGGTCAAAACACTTGAAACCTTTTTGAGTTGAGGCATACCCCCAAAACACCCATTTTCTTGTCCGTGGGTCTAGTATGCCATGATTTTTTTCATGAACAAACACAAGACATCCAAAAATTTTAATCAGAAAGTTGACTATATACTTGAGTGAGAAAAACTATTTTGAAAAACAACAAATGGAGTATACAATTTTAGAATTTTAGAAGGCATTCGGTTTATAAAAAATATGGCTGTTAGGATAGCATCTCCCGAAAGATATTTTAGCACGTTTTTTGTGAATCGTAAAGCTCGTGCTACCTCGGAGAGGTGTTTATTTTTTCTCTTAGCAACACCATTTTGTTGAGGGGTTTCATTTCAAAAACTTTGATGAATATTTTCCTTTTCTAAGAAAAAAATGTCATAATATTTTATTAAAGTATTATTTTCCATTATTACTTCAATAAATCCGGATGTTTTCATGGAATTGTGTTTTGTACCATGGTATATTTTTTTTTGAAATTTTCTTCTACTTCGATTTTTCTTTCAGCAGATAAACCCAATTTAATCTTGAATGATCATCAATGAATGTAACAAACCATCTTTTTCCTGAAAGTGTGGAAGTCCTTGAAGGACCCCACCACATCACTATGTATTAGTGAAAAAGGTTTTGATGGTGTGTAAGGTCATCGGGACCGTTGTTTTGCTAACACACAATTCATATTGGAAGGAACATAAATATTTATTTCGAAATAAAGTTGGAAACAACCGTCTTAAGTATTGAAATTTTGGTTGGCCTAACCTATAATGCAACAACATAATGTCTTGGTGACTAGAAATAGAGATAAATTCGAAACAAGAATTTGAGACTAAGTTATTTGAATTTGATCCTTCTTCGAAAAAATAAAGGCTTCCGCACTCCTTAGCATTGCCAATCGTCCTCTCCGATGTTAGGTCCTGAAACTCACAAGATAAAGAAAAATTAACACGACAATTTTGTTCACTGGTTAACTTACTGATAGACAATTGGGAAAGATTGAGATTAGGAACATGAAGAACATTATGGAGAGTTAGAGAGGGTGACAATTTTATGGAACCTATTTCGGCTATTGCCTGAAAAAATCCATCTGCAAATCGAAATTTCTTATTTCCTGCACAAGGACTATAAGAAAAAAATTAATTTTGAACTTGTCATGTGATCAGTTGTTCCATAATCAATTATCTAGGAACATTGAGACTCGGTTTTAGCACTAGAAAGGGCGATTTGAAAAGAATTATCATGGTGGGCTAAGGAACAAGAGGGGTTTGTAGGGAATTGTGGAGATTGTAAGAGTTTGTGCAAATGGTCTGAATGCTCTTTTGTGGATGGAGACGCCTCTGAGTTGTTTGATTGTGCTTAGAGGCTTAAGTCACTGATTGTGATCACTCTAGGTAATTTTCACCATTCAATTTATTATCAGTAATTTGCAAAAATGGGCCCGTTAGAGGACCAATACTGCCTATAGTCACCGAAGGAGTCGCCGAGGTAGCATCCAAAGCTGGGATGTGTTTGCCCCAGTCATCGCTGTTTTCATGGCTCTGTTACCATGTAAGTTTTGTGGAAGAAAAACTGAATTTCTTTATTGATCATAACCTTCAGTTTTAACCATTTAAATAGGAAAAATAGACGCAACTTATTACATAAAAATAGGAACAAAATAGGAACTGAAATATGTTCCTAAGAATAGGGATTGAATTTTGTTCCTAACAGTTAGGAACAGACTATAACAAAATATTTCCTACACTAACCAACCAACCAACCAACCGGCCGATTTGGTGACGACCTGCCAAGCAAAACGTATGGTAAATGCGTGCGGAAAAGTTCATCTTGCTGATGACCCGTCCGTTGGTCCCAAGCATCAAAGATATTTATGTATGAACACTGCTTTGCAAGATGCATGAGGATGAGAGGACTCAACTTCTTGGCGAACACCCAAGGCCTTTTGAGACCCACAGGTGACTACCAAGTCGAGCACTAGAGAACGAGATCCAGCTGATCTCTGACGCAGACTCCTAATCATGGCATGTATAGGAATTCGGTGTTGGAGAACAAGGTGATCAAGCGACAAGTTGCAGAAGTGCTCGAGAATGGCATCATCAACCCGAGAAGTTTTTCCTGCAGTTCGCCTGTGGATGTGCATTTACTACTGCCCTGCTCAACAAGGTCACTATTAAGAACATCTATCCGATGTGAAGCTATCCAATGCATGGCATTGTCGAGCTCCTCGACCAACTAAAGGGTGCCAAAATCTTCACCAAGATGGTGTTGAAGTCTGGATATAACCGAGTCCAAATCCATTGATGAGAACACCTAGAAAACTACATTTAAGACACGACGAGGGCTTTTTGAAAGGCTTGTGATGTCGTTTGTACTATGCAACACTCATTCAGCATTATGTGTCCAATGAACAACATTCTGCACCCATTCCTCAACAACTTAGACCTTGTGTATCGAGGATCAATCCGACCAAGCACGCACAAAAGAGTTCTTCAGAGTTGGCCAGAAAGGCCAGCGTCCAAGCACGACAAAGTGGTTCAATCATAAAAACGACCAAATCGACTTTTCCCACCTTGAGTTCTAGATTCAGCAGGAATTGGCTCCTTCCAGAGAGGGGGAGATATGATTCATGAGGATCTTTTGGTTGAGATGTTTTCATTTAGCACCAAATTTGGTTGTTACAACCAGATCGTGGTAGATCAAATTGTTTCAATACGGTGGTTCCAGCATATCAGGTTAAGATTTAGCAGTTGCAAAAAATACGGTTTTTCAGTCAGATCGCGAGATTTGTTTTTTTCTTCTGTTTTTTCACTGCTACTTGTACAATCTCTTTGAGGCTACAAAAGGAACCTTGAGGGCCATTGTAAAGCATCCAAAAATTTAATGAAACTTATCTCATTTATGGAGAAAATTTCACATATTCAACTTATTTTCTTCTTATTCTATGAATCACAGGTAAAGAGGCTCTTTACCTGGGATATTCAGATGCAACTAATATTATTCAGCAACAATAGTGGTCTTTGGTGAAGTACACTTCTCCATACATATCTAAGTAGTTTTTGAGCTCTTTTATGTATAAAGTGTAATAAGTATAATTAGGTTCAGGACTATTTCTCTTGGTTTTGTTTTACTATAATACGTTTCAATTGATTGTGGATTTGTCTGGAACTATTGTTCAACTTTGGCTCTAACGACATTTATACCGAAGGTATCTTCTTTCATATTCATGTTATTGATTTTCTTATTTCTGAAGATGTTTATAACAGTCATAAATTATTAATAAAATGAATTTCATCTGATTAATAAATAAATCTTATGTTGTATTTCTTCATCTCATTAATAAATAGAAGCGATGTAATCTGAACACGTTCTAATTCTTTATCTGCAATTTACTGTCATACTTTCAGTTAATAATGGACTAGATGTGTGTGTGTTTTTGTGACAGGAACAAGAAGGTGCAACACTGCTGGTTTCTGCAAATTTTTCTCTTCTTTCTAAGCGCAACATATATCTTCAGTTTGAAGAGGTATATTTCTATGCACAAAAGGCTTTACTGTTATCTTTAAGAACAATGGTATTAGTATAAATAAACATGTCCATAGCACATCTGCATTGTTGGTTAGCTGTTTGTCTATATTGGAAATAGGTCTATATTTATCATAAAGGTGTTTGCC
Organism: Iris macrosiphon; assembly: GCA_036927795.1. Lineage (NCBI taxonomy): Eukaryota > Viridiplantae > Streptophyta > Magnoliopsida > Asparagales > Iridaceae > Iris > Iris macrosiphon. The sequence goes on along the minus strand of JAYESA010000002.1, from coordinate 76,041,393 downwards.
ATTACAAGGTTACACAGACTGAATCGATTGGTTATAAGCAAAAAACAACTGAAGCACATCTCCCTAATTTTGGCATCATTGTATGTATGTTTAAGCAACTTTTGGTGCATATTGAGCACTTGAGATGTTCTTTTGGTAATATTTTGATGATTGAGCTGAAAAGTATGGATTTTCCAAAATTTGTGGATGACAAATTTATAGCGGCAAGTGGCAACCTTGCATGGGACTAATAGCTTGTAACTAGATATAAATCTTGTACAGGAAAGATAAATGACATTCTACAAAAGATAACTAGATATGAATCTGAACCGATTGTTTATAAACAAAAACAACTATAGCACATCTCCCTAATTTGGCATCCTTGTATGTATGTTTTTGCAACATTTGGTGCATATTGAGCACTTGAGATGTTCTTTTGGTAATATTTTGATGACTGAGCTGAAGACTATGGATTTTCCAAAATTTGTGGAATGACAAATTTATAGCGGCAAGTGGCAACCTTGCATGGGACTAATAACTTTTAACTAGATATAAATCTTGTACAGGCAAGATAAATGACATTCTACAAATGATTTTGGACTCATCTTCAGACTATTTATTAACAAATTGATCTAAAATCAATTATAACAAATTTCTATTTCTATTTGGTCATTATCATATATAGGCTTCCTCTCCAGTTTGGGGAATTGACCATAAAGAAAATCTTTACTTATTTTGTTAGTAATTCTCACTGAAATCCTATTAAGGCCAAAGTTTTAAAATATATCAAGAGGAGAAAGTGGTATTTTAAATCTTTATACGAAATGCTATAGATATTCAATTTAACTTGGATGTGAAGACCTCAATTAGCAGGGATAGATGTAAATGTTGAGATTGAATAAGGAGAGTTCTCACTTTTGGCTATATGCCTTGACAATTGTAAATGCAAGAGTCCTTGATTTTGCTTTCACGCCCTCGGCCTCCCTCCATGTCATAGAGTTGTCAAATGTTTGAAGATCTCTATTCTATGTTATTTTTATTTTTTCTACTAATATATTAGGTGACTAGAAAGCTGAACAAACCTAATATTGCCAATTTCTAAGATGAATGTCTTCCGGTCCTTAATCTCTTAGTTTTATAATAATCTTCAATTTCTAAGATCGAAAAAGCTAATGTTACTAGCCATTAAGTGCACTATCTAGCCTACAAGGAATTGTCCTCAAATATTCTCGAAGGCAGGTCGAGGCAAAAGCCTGTTTAGTGTTTAACACAGTTACATAGAAAGCGGTATGTCCTGGGTCATGGTACGGGTTTGAAGGGGCACACTACTTGTCTTTATTTTTGGTACATAGGGGGTAGGGTGAGTTGGTTCATCAATTCGTTTCACGTTACACTTTAAAATTGTAATTGGAACGATACGATACTAGTTACTTGTTCAAATTTTACTCGTATTTGTGTCATACAGAACCAAAAAACACTATATGTAGTACATAGTAAAAAAAATTCGAACTCATTACTCTACTATTACTTTACCAAACACTATACGTATGTAGGAAAATTCGAACTCATTACTTTATTATTACTTTACTTCATTCAATTAGATGTAAATTTGGAATGCAACATTCCAAATATAATGATAAAATGGTGCAAAATCAAAACATGTAAATAAAGTGACAAATGACTTGGGACCTTCATACAAAAATAACAAAAGCATCACAAATTCTGATAATCTTATTTTCTTCTTTGTATGAGCAGCTTGTAAAACAGAGTGGTGGCTCAAAAGGAATAAAGAAACAACAATGGTAAGAACTAGAAAATCAAATTTTATAAGAAATGCGTAGCTATAAAACCCAATTGACAAAACAATCTCAAGGGTTATTCAATTTTTTTTGCTTTTGAAAGAATCTCTTGCAAAAGCAAAATTATAGTGAGGTTTCAGCTTTTTATTCACATCGCCAAATTTAGCTATCCGGATCGATTACCATAACGATCCGGATCGGAAATGTATCCCAAACCGGAACACTTTTAGCCGGGACGGGTTCGATGGAGGTTTGTATATCCGGATAGATTTTTTTTTTTTTTTGGATTAGTTCAAAATAAATCTTAAGGTTAAATTTGAATTGAAATCTAAATCTAAATTTGAATCCAAATCTACATTTTAATTTTAATTTGGATGTGATTTATCTTTATTACTTAGTTTTGATTTATCTTTCGTTGTTTGAGCCTTCGTGGTATAGTTAGTTTTGATTTTATCTTTTAGTTTTAGGATTGACCTACATTCTTGGATGTAATCTTGTAAAATAACATTAGGGAGGATATTTTTGCAATTATTATGATGGAAAGTTTGTAGAATTGAGAATCTCTCAAATGTGGATCTGAAGTCCTTGCACTCATTATGATTCATTGCTATCCGGCGAGGCCATGTTGTCGGAATTTTGTTGGAATTTTATGATGTGGTTCGATGAAAACTTCATTGGGAGCGGTTATCTTGGTCCTCTGTCATTATCACCTCCATCATTCGTAATTCTGCAAAACAAGTTCCATTTGGATTCTGTATTATCCTTTCCTCCAAGAAAAGTTAACAACAAAATTTTCTCTCTACTACTTATGTAACCATAAGGAATGCACCCGATAAATAAGATTGAGGTGACGAAAAACCCTTATAAATTCCACTCCCTATATTGTTTTTCATCCTTCCAACCTTACTCTCCAATCATTATAGACAGGGACAATCCTAAAGATCTCATTGGGAAGCTTCCTTCCTCAAGGTTAAAATCTCTTATTATTAGCACGTATATTTTTGCTGCTATTACTGAAGAACACCTTACTCTTTCCAGTATATTCTTAAGTAGGCCACTCCAATGCTGTAACATGCTAAAAGCCCCTACTAAGATGACAGAAAACAATAACTACAGGAAACCCAATGCAACAACAAGCAATGAATAACCAATGAACCAATGGTACTAGCCAGTCTAGCAAACCTTCAAAAGTATTCACAATTTGAAATTTACGCAAGAATAAGATTAGAAGTCAATCTATGGATTGGTAGAGTAAAGACATATTTGAACTTGCCCAAATCTTTATTTTCAAAGACTTTTCTCCACTTTGAAATCTATGTCAAAGAATCTGATGATCAACTGTAATCCGACGTGTGTGTCTCTGTCTAGTGTGGATGTTAGTGATTTTGGAAATGTTTTTTTAGGATAATTAGGTGCTGAAATTTTAAGGTGACAGTAGAAGAAGAGTTTTTAAGGGTGATATGACGAGTTTAATGGTTGATGTTGAGAAGTCGTCTAAACTATAGTCATTTGGGGAATGAAGAGTACAATATATAGGCAAGGGTGACTCACTCTTCCTAGTATTTTCTCGATATGGGATCAAGATAAATATATAAACAAATTTGCTGATTATCTATCTTCTACACAATAAGCCCAGATGTCTTTAGGTGCTGAAATTTTAAGACGACAGTAAAAGAACAGTTTTTAGGATGATATGACGAGTTTAAAGGTGGATGTTGAGAAGTTGTCTCAACTAATAATTGACTTCATTGTTTTTGGGAATGGAGAGTACAATATATAGGCAGGGTGACTCCTCTTCCTAGTACTCTTTGATTTGGGGCTAAAGATAAAGAGTACAATTTTTTTTGTTGATTAACTATCTTTTATACTCCCTTGCAAGCTGTGCGTAGATGTCGAGAGCTCCAAGTTTGGAGATAAAGTGAATATAGAGGGTGAGGTAAGACCTTTGTATGTCACTGATCTGAGATGGAGCAGAAACATGCATGAGCCAAACCTTAAGAAACTTGACCTTGTATCGAATGAAATGATAGTCGACGTCAATATGTTAGGTGCGCTCATGAAATACTAGATTCTCGTCAATGTGGTAGTTGTCTGATTGTCACAGAAGAGAAGAGGTAGAGAAGAAAGCATCACCAAAATCAGTAAGTAGAGTCAAATATCGGCCGGTATACATGTCAAACAAGATGCTATACCGGTCAGACCAAATGCTATACCATTTAAATATCGGCGGGTATATTGGCCGATATATTTCTAGACCAATTTTTTTGTCTCGAATACCCAAACCATATAGGTTTCTCCATAACACTTGAAGTAATCGAGGGGCCGCCGACATGGTCAGAGAAGTAGTAGCCAATAAGTCTGAAACATGATGCACGAGTACGAGCATGCCAAATATGGCAAATCCAATATTGAGAAGAAGGGCCAACCCTATGAGGCCAATCATAATATCGAACACTAAAAGCCGAATGCCGAAATCCGAGGATAGCACCAAGTGGAAGAGGAATGCCGTGAGGATGATCAAATTTAGGCTAAAATATATAGGGAACAAGTCAAAAATAGAATTAATAAGCTAGTGGGTCTGAATATGGGTTAGTGGATGTGGATTTAAGGGAAAAAAATAGTTAAAATGAGTGATAACGGGCTAATATGTATGAATTGGGGTGTTAATTGGTCAAGAAATAAAGAATGGGTCTTGACCTAAGTGAATGCAAGATATAATATAGAGCGTAGGATTTGGATATATGTGATTTAGGAAGGGGCGACTAAATGTTAGCATTAGGGTTTTCTAGAGGAGAGGCGGCTACTTGGTAGGTGCGACCGGAATAGGGGACGTTGGGGTTGACTGTGAAGGGGATCTAGCTGGCAAGGAAGCTGCTCGGGATGGTGGGGGTCCGGAATGACGTTGTGGATAAAAGCAATGTTGAGTGGAAGCCAACATGAGTGAGATGTAGATAGTAGTCGAACATGCTAGGTTGTTAGCGTAGAGATTGAGCAAAATCATAGTGAAGGTCCAACTAGAGATATGGATTGGTGATAGGAGGTGAGGTGGTGTGGTCGAGCACGAGACTTTAGGTGAAGTAGAGGTCTAGAGAAATATGTCGCAAGCGGTTGGGGTTTTGTGAAGACTATTGACGTCGGTAACCGAAGATGAAGGAGGGGGGGGGGGGGTGAAGGGGAGCTGAGGTATGGAACAAGGAGTATTGCTAGCATTGTGTTTCAAGGACTGTGACGAGCACACTTTTTGTGTGGATGGCGACAATTTCTATGGTGGACAATGTTGATAGGGTTTGGGTTTTGGAGATTACGACACTCTGATGGTTTCGTAGAGGAAGGTGAAGATGGCAACAACTTCACAATGGTAAGTCTTAGAGAAACCCAAGATTAAGAAGGTTTCGGGAGGGAATCAGTGGTGATGGTTTAGAGTTCAACGACTCGAGTTAAAGAAAGGGAGAAGAGGAGAAGAATGATCCTAGGGCTCTGATATACCATGTAGAAGATATACCATGTAGAAAAATGGGCTATGTAGTGAATAAATAGGATAATCTTAGCTCAAGGCCTTACAATATATAGTCCATAGAATCCATACTACATCGCTAATGACATCACTGAACTATAAATATAAATACATAAAGCAACAAATGTGCAAAAAATAAAGCGTTTCTTTCGACCTTGAGGAGGTGGGTGTACGAAAACAACACGTATTGGTGGCGGAACCGATATTTAAAACTTTTTCTGATACATCATGCTAGTCACTCGACACAAACCCCTATTTGTCTGTACCACGCATCCAATGCGCATATTTGTCGTATTCTAGCCCCTTCCATACATGACAGGTGGTTGTTTCCTACGAACAATCTAAGGATTGATCCAAGTTCATGATAAATCTAATTATTGATGAATCTTAATCGCCACGCTCATCTCATGGCACAATCGAGCTTTAATTCGACATGTGTCCTTACCATATCGTATGGATTGATACAGTCTTGATACAATATCTCAAAGCACATCATACACAGGTGATATTCAAATTATGAATTTGCTTTATACCAGTGTAGTCAAAGGCGCGTCCAGGCGCGCCTAAGACGCGCCTTGCTCCGAGGCGAGGGGAGAGCGCCTCACAAGTGTCCAGGCGAGGCGCAGTCAACGAGGCGCGCGCAAGGTGCGCCTTTTTCGGAGGCGCGCGAAGTAGACAAGGCGCGCCTTGATAATTTTCGGTTTTCTATATGTTCCATCCTTGCAGGAACAATAGCTATTGCAAAAAAAAAAGGCCCAGAAACAAAAGCCCAACAAGAAAGAAAGAAAGAAAGAAAGAAAGAAGAAAGAAAGTCAGAAAGAAACAAAAGTAAAAAAGAAAGAAAGAAGAAAGAAATCAGGACGGAAAGAGAGAAAGAAGAAGAAAAAAAAAACCTAGTACTTACCTGGCGACCCCGGCGGAAGATCACACCCTGCGGCGGACATCCTGCGACGGCAGGAGCTTTAAGTACTCTCTCTCTCTCTCTCTCTCTCTCTCTTCAGGTACTCTCTCTCTTCTCTCTCTTCAGGTTCTCTCTCTCTTCAGGTACTCTCTCTCTCTCTCTCTCTCAGTATATAGAAACTTTTTGCACTATTTTTTTTAATAATATCTGTTATTTGGTATATGTTTTCTTCTTTTTTAATGATATCTGCTCCAATAAACAAGTTTTTTTAATTATGTGTACTGTTTTTTTTAATTGTATATATTATTTTTGCAATTTAAATTTTTGTATGCTGTCAGTAGAAAGGATTTTTTTTTTGTATAGTTTTTTTTAATTGTTCCTACAAACGAAGTTATCACTATAATTTTTTATTTATTTTCACAGAATGGCAACCCAAGGAAATCAAGGAATGGGATCTTCAAGCTCTTCTAACTCCAACCAAAAAGATCCAGGTTGGAAGTACAACATCTTGGTGGATCCTAACGATTCCAATTCAGTAACTTGTTTATTTTGTAACAAGATTACAAAAGGTGGTATATATCGAGCAAAACAACATCAAATTGGGAAGTATAGGAATGCCAAAGAATGTGATAAATGTCCTCCGGATGTCAAGGAAGAGTTGGAGAACCACATAACCCAAAAGAAAATACAAAGGTCTGAAATTTTTGAGCCAATTTATCACTTGGGTGGTTATGATGTTGATGAAGAGGTTGAAGTCCAAGAGTTGCATGGAGGTGGTAGAGACAAAAGAGGACGCGGCGGAGGTTAATCGGGTAGTAGCAAGAAGATGAAGACAAAAGCATCTAATTTGAAGGATCCAATGGATCTTTATACAAGTAGAACCCAAAGTGCAAGAAAGGGAGAAAAAATAAGACAAATTAGCATGAATGAAGCTTGTGACAAAGAGCTAAGAGGTAGAACAATTCAACACATAGCTCGTTTTTTTTATCAAGCGGGAATAGCTTTCAATGTAGCACGTCTAGAAATCTTCAAGACTATGATTAATGCAATTGGGAATTATGGCCCAAATTTGAAGCCTCCAAGTTACCATGAGTTAGAGTGCCACTCCTTAAAAAGGAGTTGGATTACACAAAAGATTTAATGAAGGATCATAAGGAAGATTGGGAAAAATATGGTTGTTATATTATGTCCGATGCATGGACGGATAGAAAGCAAAGGACTTTGATAAATTTTTTGGTCAATGGTACGAAAGGAACTATGTTTGTGGAGTCCATTGATGGTTCATCTTTTGTGAAGACCGGAGAAAATATGTTTAAACTTCTTGACAAGTTTGTAGAACACATTGGTGAAAAGAATGTCGTTCAAGTGATTTCGGATAATGGAAATTGAGGGTTTCAACCCTGACGATACTGGAAATTGAGGGCTACAACATCAAGTCTGCAAGTTGAAGAGGATGAGCTTGATTATGACGAAGATACGGAGGAGGAGGAAATTGAGGGTTTCAACCCTGACGATACTGATGGTGACGATGATTTGATGGACGAGTTTGATGAAGATGAATGATTGCTCTATTGATTCTGCTTTCATTTCACTTGTTGTGTTCTTTTTATTTAGCAACTTTTTGTTAGAGAACACAAATCCTTGTTAATTTTGTTGACTGCTACTATTTCTAGCTCACTTGGTTAATTTTGTTGACTGCTAGTGTTTTCTTAAGTCTCGTTTTGTTCGAAATTTCGAGAGGATGTTCTGCTTGTAGAAATTTCTTTAATTTCTTTAATGGTGTCTGGGTGAAGTTTATTTGATATTTGAGAAACACTGATATGTGATCAACATTCTTATTATTTGATATTTGAGAAACACTGATATGCATATTAAGATTCTTTGGGATCTTATGATTTCACTTCCTTTCTTGATGTCTAATTTGTATTTCTGTCTCAGATCTATCTAACGGGGGCAACTCACCCCCGAGGTTAGTTGGAGTATTACATGCTTATTTCAATGCATACATGCTAAATTATTGATCCTTTTTACACCAATATGAGCTATTAGTTTGACATTGCAATCTTCAATGACCTTGTAGGAAAAGTGCTTTATTGAATCACCTGCTGTGGCAAGTGCTACAGATATAAAGCCCCCTATTTCTATTACATATACTCCATCTTCCTCATCGTTCAAAGCAGCAGGCCCCTCAACGTCCGAGAGCTGCTCTCTTCCATCCGTCTCTCAAGTCTTTGAACGAGAGTGACAGCTGTTCTCCTGAAGCCTGAAGGTAGGCAATCTTTTCTGCTCTCTGTATGCAGCAATGACATGTCTGCTGGAGGATCACAGGGTGGTTCATCTGATTTTGATTCGAGCCTTGCTTTCTGCAATCACAAGAAGAAACAAAGAACTGAGGCATGTATAATCATATCTCTTTCCTATGCATATACACATCCACCCTTACAATAAGTCAAACTTGGTCTATATTTTTTTTTGTATATATATATATATATATATATATATATATGCGCCTCGCATCGCTCGGACGTGCGCCTTAAGTGCGCCTTGTGCCTTGGACGATATGGACCATTTGCGCCTTGAGTGCGCCTTGCGCCTTTGACTACCTTGCTTTATACGAGAATTCTAATTAATCTAAACTACTTATATTAGGGTTTATTGGTATTACCTTAATTGACGTCTAAACCACACACATGTTCGATTTGTAAAACGAGCGCAACAACTAGAGGATCCTACCTACGAACACCTTTGCGTATACCAAAATCATGAACATAATGTTGTCCCGAAGATCCTCCTCGAAACAGCTCCGCATCACAACTCTTTGCAGTACTATTGTTACTATTTTTGCCCTGTTGTAGACTAACAGGAATTTAGTAGTATAGTGGCGGTATGTTGGTGATATTCCAATCTTGGTAGGGGTGAGCATTATTCGGTTTTGGAATGAAAATTGAACCGAACCGAATAAGAGATTTGGTTCGGTTTAAAAAAAAAAATTCTGTTCGGTTTCGGTTTTGAAAATACTAAATTTTCTTATTCGGTTTCGGTCCAAAACTGAAAACCGAATAAAAATTTTTACTTACTATATATATATATATATATATATATATATATATACTATATATATAGGTATTAACATATAGGTATGTACTAAATATATCTAGGTATATTTAGTTACTATATATATTAAGAAAAAAAAAGCACAAATAAACCGAAAAATCGAATAAACCGAAAACCGATCCGATTTAATTCGGTTTGATTCGGTTATGGGCCATTTCAGTTTTGCTTATTCCGTTTTCAGTCCAATTCGGTTGTTATTCGGTTGGAATCGAATTAACCGAATGCTCACCCGTAAATCGGGGGATGCTTGCAGAAAATTGACTTGGTTTTTGAGGGAATGGGAGAGAAAATTAGGGATTATACTTGTTGGAGATTTGCACGAAAGTGGCCAGTAATATTGATATGATTTCAACAACTCTTTGTCCCTATATTTATACGTTTTGGCAAGGGTATCTTGGTAAATATTCTGGTATCCTAATTAGCGTGAGGAGGAATCCTAATTCCAATCTCACTCTTTGATTCTTCTAGAATTTTCTAGACAATTCTAGTCTCTTCTAGAACACTGTAGATAAATCCTAATTCTGAATTAGGATTGCTAATCACAAGTTTTCTTACGGGATCAATTAGGATTTGACTAAGTCATCATCTATTTGACTTGTGTGCTAGCACAAATCAACATGGTTGAGCCCAAGTCAATTGTCATGAGCCAATCACTATTGAAACTAACTCGGACCTGAGTATGTCATACATAGACGACGAAATCCTGTGTGTATGGCCCATTAGGCTCAATACCACGATGGTCACAGTGGATTAAACGATCTGATACGCGAAGTTTATCAGAACTGCTATACCGCATGTATACCTCTAATATGCCGCTTCAAATCCACATATAATGTGAGGATGTTAGTAGCATCTACTAAAGAACCTATATATGTTCATCTACCGTGCAATTCAATCTTTCAGTCAAACTACGTTTCGACTAGACTTACGACACATAAAATATGTCAGGACATATTCATTCTAGTTACTACGTATCTCAATCTCGTCTGTTGAACACTCGTGTCCGAAGTAGGCCTCTACTCACAATTCACCTTGTGCAAGAATTTCTTAAGTGTAACGTTTCAGATCACATAGGACATTACACTCATCATATGTTAGGAGTGACAAATTCATTATTGGTCATGTACTATCTTCATGAGTGATTCACTAACCTAATCTATGAACGTCACAACTTTTGGGCTCTCTAAAGGTACATAGTCAAAGTGTGGGTTCATACTCATATTTCTAATGACTTCATGTCTGAAGACTACTTGCACTACTGACATAAAGGATATCATTGTTGACATTAGCATATTTAATCTATTACGGATTCTTTTGTTGGTGTGTTCAGTGTGAACTTCAACTAACTAATCACCCGTATTCGCTATGGTGTCAACTACACCAGCAACTTAGGAGACCACTAGCACTCATCATATGAGTTTGATACAGAGTACACGACCTTCCCGAATTTACCAATGTCTCTCTCAGTAAACCTATGGCCGGGAACATATATTTAGAGTAAAGCTTAAGGAATTCGTATCTCATCTAAGTCATCTTATGGCAGTATGAAATCCATTATCTTTATTTTTGAAAATATGATAAATTATAATGTTCTTGTCATCAAGTGATATATGTACAACTGAAATACCTTTTAAAATGTCTGCTAGAGCATATCAGTATTAATCTCCCACTTGTACTAATATTTATTTCACATGTATCTCACACCAATATTTTTCATGTGTTTTGAAACACCTTTATGCTAGAGCCTTCGTGAGGGAGTTTGCTACATTATCATTTGTCGGAACTCGATCTATTGTAATATCCTTGCGACCAGTCATCTGGAGAATCAAATGGTAACGTCGTAGTATATGTTTGGATTTGTGATGAGATCGGAGTTCCTTAGCTTGCGCTGTATCCCCATTATTGTCATAATGCAATACAATTGAATCTTTTATGCGAGGCACAAACCCAAGTTCAGTTATGACCTTTTTCGTCCAAACAACCTCTTTAGTGGTCTTGGACGCAACAATATATTTGATCTCTGTAGTAGACTCATCGATGGTCTCATTTTTAAAACTTTTTCAGCTCACGCTCCACACTATTCAGGGTAAACACAAACCTTGAATTTGACTTCCTATCATCTTTATCAGACTCGAAATTAGAATTTGTGAAGGCCTCTAGTTTTAATTATTATCCTCCATAAATGAGAGAAACATCCTTAGTCCTTCTCAAGTATTTAAGAATATTTTTGAGAGTCGTCTAGTGAATCTCACCTGGATCAACCATATATCTGCTCGTGACACTAAGAGCATATAAAGATCGCACCTCGTATGTAGCATTTCATATATTATGGAACCAATTGTCATCGCTTACATTATATTATTTATAGTTTTATATGCGATCTATCTTCTTGTGTTTTTGGCGACATTGCCTTAGAAAGAGTAACACCATGACACATTGGTAAGAAGCATTTCTTGGATTCCTCAATGCTAAATCTCTTCACCACCAACCTTGCTTTAAAACTCTCCACTTTTCCATCTGCATTTATTTTTCTTTAATAGACCCACTTGAAGCCTCTAGGTTTTACGCTTTTGGTCATATCAACCAAACTCCACACTTTGTTTCTACACATGGATTCCATTTTGGCCCCCCATGACTTCTTGTCATTGCTTGGAATCTATATTATATATAGCTTCCTAATGGCGGACAAGCATGGTAAGTATATATATATATATATATATATATATATATATATATATATATATATATAGCTTCCTCATAAGTTGTGTGATCTTCACTCTCTCTGATACTATCATTACCTTCTTCCTTGATCATGAATAGGTAATATCGTTTTGGAATAATGGCTGTTCTTTTTTATTTACTCTTAGGTAGTACATTAGTAGTTGAGTATTACTGGTTTGGGTTGATTTATTTGTTCTTGAACTTCTTCAAGCATTACCTTACTCCTACTAGCCTCTCCTAGTAGAAGCATTTTTATCTAGAAAAGTGGCAATTCTGGAAACAAATATATTTGTTCCTATGGGAGGTAGAAGTAGTATCCAAAGGTAGGATACCCAACAAACCTACAAACTTACCGACCTCACATCCATTTTTTCTTTCGTCAGATTGTTTGACGAACACTTCACAGCCCCAAACCTTGACATACTTAATATTTAGTTTTGTGCCTTATCAAATTTGGTGTCCTATCTACGGATTTGGATGGAATTCGATTAAGTAAATATGTGGTATTTTGTAGGGCGAATGTCCAAAAAGATAAAGGTCCGTGAGGCTCATCATGGACCACACCATGTCCAACAATGTGTAATTCCTCTTTTCCGGCACATCAATCAATTGAGGTGTTCCCAGAGGATTCCATTGAGAGAAGAATCCCATTCTCTATGTCATAGCTTGTAACTCATGGCTTAAATATTCTCCACCTCGATTCCATTGAAGAACTTTAATAGCTTTACAATTTTCTTCTCCACTTTATTCATAAATTCCTTAAACTTCAAACGATCCAAATTCATACTTAATTAGTATATAAATCCTTAATCTAGAAAAGCCAGTGAAGGTAATAAAGTAAGAATAACCACCCTTACACTTGTTGATATGGTCCCACATACATCGGTGTGGACTAATCCAAGCACCTTTGGGGCTCGTGCCCCAGTCCGCTAAATGGAGTCTTGGTCATCTTTCTCATGAGACAAGAGTTGCAAGTGTCATATGATTCATAATCAAACTGGTCTAATAAACCTTCTTTATGCATCTTGCTAATCCTTGTATCTAACATAACCAAGATGACATTTTTCATGGTTTACATAACCTCTTTTTCTCTTACATTCCTCATTGAAATTATACACAATATTATCATGAACATAAATATCATTACATATTTAAAAGTTCCAAACAACTGCCATTGATTAGCCAAAGCTAGAAGATAATTCCCTACGACCAGTTATAGAAACTTTTGCACCTAATCCACGACCAATTTGACTTCTTTCTTCCTGGGCTCTATGTTGTTTGTTATCCCTTGCAAATTGTTACCTAGTATCTCATGCATAAGATCTACTACCCGAGATTGACCAACCAAGTTCAAGCAACTCGTCTTCATTCTTCCTTATCGCAAAGTCATTTGTGTTCTTGGACTTTGAAGAAAAACCTACCAAAAGTTTAGGCACCTATTCTATTTCACCTTCGTATTGCTCTCGGTCGTCACCATTATGTTATAGTCCTTTATCAGTTCTAGCCAGCGCCGCTGCCGGAGGTTCAGTTCCCGCTGGGTGAAAAGGTACTTGAGACTTTTATGATCTGTGTAGATTTTGCAAGCAACAACACATAGATAATGAAAGGGGTTGCATCTATGTTCCCCGGACTTTCCACTTTAAGGAGAAGTACCCATGTCGACCCGATAGGACATGGGTATGGGATCCGTATCCGATCATCCATGGTGACAATCGGATCCTTCATGGTGACAATCGGTAGACTGGTAGAGAAGTTGATAGTTTATTTTAATATGGTAGTGAAGTAGATAGTTTATTTTAATATGGTTGACCGGTAGTAAAGTAGTAGGGGAGCTGAAGGGATGGTCCCTTAGGGACTTATTTAACTAGTTCAGTAAAATTTACTACTAGTTTATAATTACAGCTCATCTTTTTTATGAAATGTTACCCGTATCCAAAATTTGGATCATTTTTAGTCGAGTCTGTGTGTCCTTCAATTATAAGTTTGAAGGACCCGACTCTTGGATGTGTATCCGTACCCGACATCCGTACCCGAGTCCAGGTAACATAGGGTTGCATTAATTTCTGAATACGAACTTGAACCAACATAACAACAATCAAACTACTACTACCCACGAGATATCCGACAGGAGGTCCGACAGGAAGTTGTCAGAAGTTCCACTATTCAACATGAGAATCCAATCTGATTAATCTCTAAAATCCCTTGATCTATTTGATTTCCGAATCATCTCATGATTCCTAAATCGATAGCTTCATTTCTGAATCATCCCATGATTATTCGATCTCGTTGTCTCGAATTAACTCTTGATTCACGAGTCAAAGATTATTACGAATCATTATTCACATTCAAAGATTCTATTTGAACTAACTCAATTTAAAATTAAATATCATGATACGAAACATTGATCATGTGAGAAGAAGAAATAAATAACAATTATTGTGTACTATAGATCTATAGATACCAACATAAGGAAACAACACGTAATGCGGCAAAAGAAATATTTAAATTATTTTCGGTACGCCACACTAGGTCACTCGATAGGAACCCTTTTGTATCTTTACCCTGCATCAAATGTGCGAATTTGTAGTATGCTAATCCCTCGCACATGTGACCGGGTGTTATTTTCTACGAACAGTCTAAAGATCGATCAAGGTTCATGATAGATCTAATATACCCACAAATCTTGATTACCATGCTCATCCCACGAGGGCATGATCGACCTTCGAGTTGACATATATCCTTACCATACGATTCTTCGCATGTACCGAACTTTATTGTTATACATGGATTCCGTTTCGAGCTGCATGCATGGTAGTCAAAGGCGCGCCTCGCAGCAAGGCACAGCAACTGCGCCTCGCACCTCAATAGGTAAGGTCCATTTCTCTATGCGCGCCTCGCAGCAAGGTACAACCAAGAAAATGCGCACCTTATGGTTTCTTTTATTTATACAAAAAAATTGGAGGCAAGAAGATAACTCTTATCTCGTACAAGTGAGCTAGTAGAGCAGCAGTTATAGTCAACATGACTAACAAGAGTTTGTATTATCCCTACAACGCTTTTAGTAAATTTTAGTTTTTTCATTTAAAATATATCTCACTAGGCAAGTTCCATTTCTCCATGCACGCCTTTCTGCAAGGCATAACCAAGAAAATGCGCGCCTTATGGTTTCTTTTATTTATACAAAAAAAAATTGAGGCAGGAAGATAACCCTTATCTCGTACAGGTAGTTGGTTACAGTTTAACTGAAAAAACTAAAATTTACTAAAAACTTAGTAGGGATAATACAAACTCTTGTTAGTTCTGTTGACTCTACCTGCTGCTCTGCTAGCTCACTTGGTTATGTTTTAACATATTTTTGTTGGTTTTAATATGTTATTTGGTTTTATTTCTTAAATTACTAATTTATTTATTTATCTATGTATATTACTATTATTTTTTATTTTTGCGTCTCGCTCCGCTCGGGCACGCGTCTCAAATGCGCCTTGTGCCTAGGGCGATATGGACATTTTGCGTCTCGAGTGCGCCTTTAACTACCTTGGCTGCATGGCTTCTTGTCATTGTTGGTAATCTATATCACATATAGCTTTCTCGTAAGGCGCGAGATCTTTACTATTACTAATATAACAATATCATCTTTCTCGATCATGAATCTATAATATCGTTCCAGAATGATGAGTGTTCTTTTTTATTTAATCGTAGGTAGTGTATTAGTAAGTTGAATATTATTGAGTGCATGTATTCGGTCGTGTTGACTTATTTGTTCTTGAACTTCTTCAGCTCTACCTTGTTCGAACTAGTCTCTTCTATTAGGAAACGTGACATTTTTTGGGGCAAAAATTACCCTTTATTCTTGTGGGAGATATAAGTAGTATCTAGCATTATAGGATATACCAAAGAAACCTACAAATTAGTGACTTTACATCCCAATTTGTCTATGTTAAATCCTTTCACAAACGCTTCAAAACCCTAAACCTTAACATACAGATCTTTGACGAACGCTTCAAAATCATAAACCTAACATATTTAAGATTTGGTTTTGTGCCCTCCTTTTCCATTTGGTGTCCTATTTACGGATTTGGATGGAACTCGATTAATTAAATATGCAGTACTTTATAGGACGAATATCCAAAAAGATAAAGGAAGGTCCGTGAGACTCATTATGAATCGCACCGTGTCCAACAATATGTGACTCCTTTCTGATTCACCATTCGGTTGAGGTGTTCCCGGAGGGGTCCATTGATAGAGAATCTTATTCTCTTTGAGATAATTTGTAAACTCTTGGCTCAAGTATTTTCCACCTTGATTTGATCGAAGAACTTTAATACTTTTGTCAGGTTGTCTCTTCAATTCATTCATAAACTCCTTGAACTTCTCAAACGACTTGAACTTCTCAAACGACTCTGATTTATACTTCATCAACTATATATATCCATATCTAATGTAGTTGTTGGTAAAGGTAATGAAGTAAGAATAACCACTACTTGCACTTGTTGACATGAGCCCACACACGTCGATATGGACTAGTTCAAGTACTTCTAAGGCTTGTATTCCATGTCTGATAAGTGGAATCTTTGTCATCTTTCCCATGAGATAAGAGTTGCAAGTGTCATATGATTCATATGAAATGGATCTAAGAACCTTTCTCTATGTATCTTACTAATCCTTGGCTCATTAACATGATGACCGAGACGAGACGACAATGGCATAAATAGACTTGGTTTGCATCTTCTCTTTTCCCCCATACATTCCATATTAAAATTGCACAAACTTATGAAGAACATAAATGTCATTACACACGATATTGCACAGAAATAGTGGTTTAAATAAATAGAACAACCATTGTCCTTAATTAATATATTTCGGCTATTTTGCATCTAAATATCCTAAACTGTTGTAATTAGCAACAACATACCTTGAACTTTTCTAACTTTACAAGTTACTACTATTATGCCCTCAATATTGGTACCCTACCTTACTAGCATAGGGTAGCAAGCTGCATTGGAGGGGTTCACCGGAGGAGGTGGTTGGGGAAGAAAGTCTTCTACAAGTTTTGAGTGTTTTCGGTTGCATGGTTTATGCACATGTTTCGAGTGGCATGAGAAGTATGTTGGATGGTAATATATGACTATGCGTTTCTTAGGTTATGCAGACAACTTTTACAACTACATGTTGTCAACCGTCTCATCAGCAACAAATATTGTCTCTACTCCGAGCAGACATATATAGCCTGTCGATTTGGATATTGGTTCTTCCACTTGTCACGACCCGCACCCGGGTGTTTGGGTACGAGTGCGTGGGTACGCCCAGCCTACGTCGCAGTGTCGGCGGTAGAACGCTGTCTGGAACTTGTACTGTATAACTAACACTTCATAATATAAAGGAAACATATATTATACTCAATCACAAAACTAAGGTAGGTGAAAACATGCTGTATATATATATGTGTGTATAAAGGTTACAGTACAAAATCTTGTATTCATAACTCATACAACTATAGTAAGTCTGCAAACTCTAACTATTGTCATAACTGGGTCTTCTGCTTGCGGCCTTTCTCGATCCTTCAAGAGGTAAAATCAGGCTCGAAGCTATTTTCCAAAATCCATAATAGATGGGACACAGGTCCTTCTAAGTGCTACCTGAAATATTATCCAATCAGGATTGAACGAGTACAATTCTAATAGCAGTTTCAATACATGATAAGGACTATAAAACAGTAATAGAAAAGTAGTATATGATGGATAAATAAACTGACATCAAGGCATAGTAAGAAATGAACAGAGAATGAATAAACAGAGAATTTGTCATGTATCAACAAGGAATTCTATAGTCACCAAGTGTTTTGAAATACTAGTTTGATTATGTGATCGACTTAGGATTCAACAATGAGAGCCGGTTAATCATACGTGAAGTGTATGGTTAGCCTTTGCACAAGAATTATATTTGCACAGGATTAGGGTATGATCACATATAAACTAGCATTTTTCTGTCCCGACTAGCATACAAGAATCATACGAATATCATGTATTGTACAAGATCAAAGTCTAAAAACATAAGATATGCTAGTCCGTGTTTCTTTGTGTCAGGAATCAAATACAACAATACTACATGTGTTATAGAAATTATCAGTAAGAAAACCATCAGAGACTGTACTCGCCTGGGGTTTAAAGCGGGTGAAACAAGTCAGAGTGTGACGGGGTCCAGATAACCTATATCATGAATAATTCACATTAATTGGTGAAATATAATTAAATAGATTTAACCCACTAGATTTCTAGGTTAATTTTATGCTATTTCTGGTTTATAGATAGGACAAATATCTATATAAAAACTTAAGTATGAAAATAATGTATATATAAGATATATTTATAGATACATATGTATAGATACATACATATATAGTAAAAAAATATATATAGATACACATATAAATGCATAGATACACATATATATAAGATATATATAGATACGTATATAGATACAATATAGTATACATATATATATATATATATATATATATATATATATATATATAGATATATAGTATACATATATAGATAATATATAGTATACATATATATATATATATATATATATATAAATACATATATAAATACACATATATATAATATATATAGATACGTATATAGATACATTATAGTATACGTATATAGATACATATATAGATACATATATATGTATATGATATATTTAGATATATTATGTAATGATATATATAGATATATATATAGATATAATATGATATATATATAGATATATATAAATTACATATATATATATATATATGTACATATATATATACATATATAGTATACATATATACATAGATATATAAATAATATATAGTATACATATATAGATACATATATAGATACATATATATATGTATACGATATATATAGATATATATAGATATAATATGTATATGATATATATAGATATATATAGATTACATATATATATACATATATAGTATACATATATACATAGATATATAGAACATATATATATATATATATATATATAGATATATATAGATATAATATGATATGATATATATAGATATATATAGATTACATATATATATACATATATAGTATACATATATACATAGATATATAGATAATATATAGTATACATATATATATATATATATATATATATATATATATATAATATACATAGATTGATAGTATATAGTATACATAGATACATATATAGATAATATATATAGTATATATATACATATATATATATATAATATACATAGATTGATAGTATATAGTATACATAGATACTTAGATACATAGATATATATAAATACATATATATACATATATATAATATATGATGCTGCGCGCTGCTGCTATTGCTGCGTTGCAGCTACTGCTCGCTGCTGCTGCTGCAGCTGCTGCTGATCCGCTGTAGCTGCTGCATCTGCTACTGCTGCTGCTCGCTGCAGCTGCTGCTGCAGGTGCTATTGCTGCAGCCACTGTTGCTCTGCAGCCACTGCTGCATGCTGCTGCTGCTCTGCTTCCCTTTTCCTTGAACACACACATATATATATACACACTTATCCTAGTTAGAGTTATAAAACAAAAGAAGAGGAACAAGGGTTACCTTGCTAATATAGGGTTGAGGTGAGATGAGGGATGGTGAGTGAAAGAGGGTGGGGTGGTGTTTATATAGGAAAATAAGGGGATTAGATATTTTTATAGTAAATTTACCTTTGTGCCCTTAACCAATTCAATTTGGATTCCTCTTCTTATGAAGAGGAATCCAAATTGAAATTGACTTCCTAATTAGCCTAATTTAAATGAAGGTTACAAATCTACCCTCCTTAGAAAAATTTCGTTCTCGAAATTTAAAGTAGATCATACAGAAAGAAGGAAGAAATACCTCAAAATTCAAAGAGGTATGGGTATCGTTCATGCATCTCGTCCTCTCTCCCAAGTAGATTCACCCGAGGAGTGATGACTCCAAGCGACACGAACAAATAAAATCGTCCGGTTACGCAACACATTTTCTCTGCGATCTAGTATCTCCACGGGCTGCTCTTGGTAGCTGAGGCTCGGACCTACTTCAATCTCTGAGTGATCTAATACGTGGTTAGGATCAGCCACGTATCGTCTCAGCTGGGATACATGAAACACGTTATGTACTCCATTTAATGTAGATGGCAAAGCTAGCCGGTAGGCTACGACACCGATCCTTTCGGTAATACTGAAGGGCCCGACAAACCTTGGACTGAGCTTCCCGCTTCTCCCGAAACGAATCGTGCCACGTGTTGGAGAAATTCGCAAGAATACCAACTTGCCAACCTCGAACTCTAACGGTCTCCGGCGACTATCGGACCAGTGCTTCTGTCTGTCCTGAGCCACACGAAGTCTTTCTCTAATCTGCTTTACCTATTCCGCAGCATCTACTACCATTTCTGGTCCCAACAATGCTCGCTCGCCTATGTCGTCCCAAGATAATGAGATACGACATCTTCGGCCGTACAGAGCCTCGAAAGGAGACATCTCGATGCTTGCCTGATAACTATTGTTGTATGCAAACTCCACCAGATGAAGATGATCCTCCCAAGATCCTCCGAAATCTAGTACACAAGTACGTAGCATATCCTCGAGAGTCTGAATAGTCCTCTCTGACTGCCCGTCTGTCTGGGGGTGATATGCAGTACTGAACTTGAGCTGAGTGCCCAAACTCGCCTGCAAACTCCTACAGAAATGAGAAGTGAAACGACTATCCCGATCCGAGACTATGCTGACGGAAACCCCATGTATCCTGACGAGCTGCCTCACATACATCTCTGCCAGCTTCTTAGTAGACAAACCCACCTTGAAAGGCAAAAAGTGGGCTGACTTGGTCAATCTGTCAACGATGACCCAAATCGCGTCTTTCCCTCTTGGAGATCGTGGAAGTCCGGACACAAAATCCATAGTAATGTGCTCCTACTTCCATTCTGGAATCGGTAATGGCTAAAGTAAACCTCCTGGCCTCTGCCTCTCGGCTTTTACTTGCTGGCACACTAAGCATCTGGATACAAACTGCGCCACTTCCCTCTTCATGCTATACCACCACACTCTCTCGCATATCCCGCTACATCTTGTTGGCACCTGGATGTATGGAATACTGAGAGCGATACGCTTCCTGTAATACCTCCTCACGCAGCTCCCCACTAGGCACACACAATCTAACACCATGCCGCAAAGAACCATCCTCAGCAATGGTGAAATCATCCTCCAATCCTGCTCTCACCTGAGCTCTGATGCTCCTCAAAGATACATCTTCATACTGGGCTGCCTTGATCCTGTCCATCAATTCTGAGTGTATCTGCAACCCCCACATCTGCATAGCAAAACCAGGAACTATAACCTCCATGCCCAAGCTCTCCAAGTCCTCCAATAAATACCGATCTTGTGTCAACAACATAGCTACCGGATACCTGCTCAAGGCATCGGCAACTACATTGGCTTTTCCAGGATGATACTGCAAAGATATGCCAAAATTCTTCATCAGTTCCAACCATCGACGTTGCCTCATGTTCAACTCCTTCTGAGTGAAAACGTACTTCAAGTTCTTGTGGTCTGTGAAGATCTCCACACGCTCTTCGTACAAATAGTGTTTTCACAACTTCAGGGCAAAAATGACTGCTGCTAACTCCAAATCGTGGGTAGGATAGTTCTTCTCATGAGGACGTAATTGCCTGGATGCATAGGCAATCACTTTCCCATTCTGCTGAAGAACACAACCCAAACATTTTCCCGATGCATCACTATAAATAGTGAAACCTCTAGACCCTGATGGCAACATCAAAATAGGAGCAGATGTCAACCTCTTCTTCAATTCCTCAAAAGCAACCTGGCACTCCTCTGTCCAAACAAACTCTACATCTTTCCGAGTGGGTTTAGTCAAAGGCTCTACAACTCGAGAGAAATCTTTCACGAACTTTCTGTAATATCCAGCCAATCCTAAGAAGCTTCTAATTTCTGCAACAGAGCTTGGAGTGGCCCAAGATTCTACGACAGCAATCTTCTTTGGATCAACTGATATTCCATCTCCAGTTACTACACGTCCGAGAAACTCCACTTTGTTTAAGAAAAACTCACATTTAGAGAGTTTTCCATAGAGCTTCTCCTTCCTGAGAGTTTCAAGCACTATCCTTAAATGCTTCTCGTGTTCTTCTAGCGTCTTTGAGTATACAAGGATATCATCTATAAACACTACCACAAACTTGTCCAGGTACTGATGGAATACCTTGTTCATCAAGTTCATGAAGACTGCCGGGGCATTAGTTAACCCGAACGGCATCACCAAGAACTCGTATTAGCCATATCGAGTCCTGAATGCAGTCTTCGGAATATCTTCTTTTTTCACCTTTACCTGATGATATCCGGATCTCAAGTCAATTTTTGAAAATATCTTCGCGCCACTCAACTGATCGAAGAGATCTATTCTTGGCAACGGATATTTGTTCTTGATTGTGAGGTTGTTCAGGGCCCTGTAATCGATGCACATCCGCACCGATCCATCCTTCTTTGGCACAAAAAGTACCGGGGCTCCCCAGGGCGATGAACTTGATCTAATGAATCCCTTGTCTAATTCATCGATCTGTTTCTTTAGCTCCGCCAGCTTATTGTTGTTGATCCGGTAGACATGCTGCGATATTGGTTCTGCTCCCGGTATTAGATCAATAGAGAATTCAACATCTCTATCTAGCGGCAATTCTGGTAACTCCTCGGAAAACACATCTAAGAACTCAGCAATAATAGGATGCAATAGTTATTTCTCCTCCATTATAGCTTTGCAAAGAATTCTACGATCTGATTTCTCTGTCTTTCTAGCAAACTCGAACTCCGGCTCTCCTGGAGGTCGAAACAGCACACGACCTCTGCGACAGTCAATGCTAGCGAAATGCATACCCAACCAATCCATTCCAAGGATAATGTCAAAACTTGGAAGTGGCATTACGAGTAAGCTAGCAGACAAAATACGGTCTCCCAATGTAACGTGATACCTTGCAAACATCACTGACTAGGATGATGCCTCCCCCAGTCGTGATCTTACACTTTCTACTCAAGGGTTCCACTACTATATTATGCTTAAGTACAAAAGACACAGATATGAAACTATGGGATGCACCAGAATCAAATAATGCTATGTCTGGAATAGAATCGAGAAGAATAGAACCTACTATAACATCACCAGTGGGCTCAGTTTTCTCGACAGTTGTAGCAAAAGCTCTGCCCTGCTGAGGAGCTCCCCTCTGCTGGTGCTGGACAAATTGCTGCTGTTGTGTTGGAAGTGGAGGTCCCCTCTGCTGTTGTGCCACATATGGCTTAGCTGGTCCCTTTTGATTTGTTGCACCTCGAATATGACAGTTGTTCACATGATGTCCCGCAGATCCACAGTATAGACAGACTCCAAGTCTTTTTCTGCATATTTTCCAGGAATGTCCCAGTTTCTTGCAAAAATGGCAAAAATGGGTCTGCTGGATCTGTTTTTGAGGATGCGGCTGAGCCGAAAATCTAGTTGGAGGACAATGCTGCTGCTGATGCTGGAAAGTCCTCGGCTGAAAATGGGAACGTTTTGCTGGTCCCGTGCTGCTGCCGCCTTCTAACGCATTCTGGTCCCGCTTGGGCTTAAAGTCCATGTCCACCTCGATCCTCTGGGCTTCTGCAACAATCCCAGCAAAAGTCGTGATACTAGAGGGGATAATGACTCGAATTTCCTGAGCCAAGCCTTGTCGGAATCTGCGGGTTCGGTCCTCCGAATCTCTCACCATATATTTTGCGAATCGGCTCAGCCTGCCGAATTTTGCAGCATATTCATCTACTGAGAGACTACCCTGCTCCAAGTTCTGGAATTGTTTTTCCAGAACGCCCTTGGTTACTGCGGGAAAGAACTTCTGTTTGAAAATGTATTTGAACTGGTCCCATGTTATGTCTGGATCAGCAAGTCTGGGCTCATTTCTGAACTAAGTGCGAGCGATATCGTGAAGCTGCAAGCCTACAGCCTCTATCTTCAGATCTTCTGGTATCCGAGCAACCCGCATAATTCGCTCGATATCCTTGAGCTATTCATCCGCGTATAAGATCCCTTCAGTTCCTTTGAACTCCTGATGAGCCATCTTCTTGAAGTCCAAGATATTGCCTATTTTTTGTTGAACAGGTTGTTGCTGAGATGCAAACTTCTCCATAGATGCCAAAGCCATATGATGGGAACTCTTAATGCTTTCTTGCATCATTTTTTTTGGTTCCCTCTGGACCTCAGTCTGAGCCCTCTGCATCTCCAGCATACATCTGAAGAGCTCGTATAAATATGTTCCTTCAGTGGGCATGCCTCCAGTGTTCGATTGTACACCTCCTTGGGATGGAAGTGAAGGAGGAGAAGGAAGATATTCAGAGACAACTGGAGCGGCTTCTGCAGTTGCTCCTGAACAACCAGGTGCTCTGGTCTCCCGTGTCCTTCTGGAATATGTTATGGGTGTCATTCTGGAATATGATAAAACAATAAGGAGACATCATTAAGACACAAGATATTATTTGAGGACAGAAATTGGAGAAGATATCAAGTCATTCAGGGTGATCAAGATTAGTAAATTTAATCCAAAGTTAAAATTCCTAGTTGTGATTGAGTATTTCCTATTCCTAATATCCTATATCCTATTGCAGGCTCGTAATAGTACTCTAGTCATAAGTACTATTACGACATCGCACTTCTTGCGAAGTCTGACCTGCATGGGCCACCATAAAAACGTGTCACGACTTGCACCCGGGTGTTTGGGTACGAGTGCGTGGGTACGCCCAGCCTACGCCGCAGTGTCGGCGGTAGAACGTTGTCTGGAACTTGTACTGTATAACTAACACTTCATAATATAAAGAAAACATATATTATACTCAATCACAAAACTAAGGTAGGTGAAAACATGCTATATATATATATATATATGTATAAAGGTTACAGTACAAAATCTTGTATTCATAACTCATACAACTATAGTAAGTCTGCAAACTCTAACTATTGTCATAACTGGGTCTCCTGCTTGCGGCCTTCATCGATCCTTCAGGAGGTAAAATCAGACTTGAAGCTATTTTCCAAAATCCATAATAGATGGGACACAGGTCCTTCTAAGTGCTACCTGAAATATTATCCAATCAGGATTGAACGAGTACAATTCTAATAGTAGTTTCAATACATGATAAGGACTATAAAACAGTAATAGAAAAGTAGTATATGATGGATAAATAAACTGACATCAAGGCATAGTAAGAAATGAACAGAGAAAATGAATAAACAGAGAATTTGTCATGTATCAACAAGGAATTCTATAGTCACCAAGTATTTTGAAATACTAGTTTGATTATGTGATCGGCTTAGGATTGCACAATGGGAGCCGGTTAATCATACGTGAAGTGTATGGTTAGCCTTTGCACATGAATTGTATTTGCACAGGATTAGGGTATGATCACATATAAACTAGCATTTTTTCGCCCCGACTAGCATACAAGAATCACACGAATATCATGTATTGTACAAGATCAAAGACTAAAAACATAAGATATGCTAGTCCGTGTTTCTTTGTGTCAGGAATCAAATACAATAATATTACATGTGTTATAGAAATTATCATTAAGAAAACCATCAGAGACTGTACTCGCCTGGAGTCCAAAGCGGGTGAAACAAGTCAGAGTGTGACGGGGTCCAGATAACCTATATCATGAATAATTCACATTAATTGGTGAAATATAATTAAATAGATTTAACCCACTAGATTTCTAGGTTAATTTTATGCTATTTCTGGTTTATAGATGGGACAAATATCTATATAAAAACTTAAGTATAAAAATAATGTATATATAAGATATATTTATAGATACATATGTATAGATGCATACATATATAGTAAAAATATATATAGATACACATATATGTAGATACATATATAAATACATAGATACACATATATATAAGATATATATAGATACGTATATAGATACAATATAGTATACATATATAGATACATATATAGTATATATAGATACATAGATATATAGTATACATATATAGATAATATATAGTATACATAGATACATAGATATAAATATATATATATATATATATAAATACATATATAGATACACATATATATAATATATATAGATACGTATATAGATACATTATAGTATACGTATATAGATACATATATATATATATATATATATATATATATATATATATATAATATGATATATATAGATATATATAAAAATTACATATATATATATATATAT
Organism: Iris macrosiphon; assembly: GCA_036927795.1. Lineage (NCBI taxonomy): Eukaryota > Viridiplantae > Streptophyta > Magnoliopsida > Asparagales > Iridaceae > Iris > Iris macrosiphon. The sequence goes on along the minus strand of JAYESA010000002.1, from coordinate 76,015,050 downwards.
ATATATATATATATATATATATATATACATATATAGTATACATATATACATAGATATATAGATAATATATAGTATACATATATATGTATATGATATATATAGATATATATAGATTACATATATATATATATATATATATATATATATATATATATACACACATATATAGTATACTTATATACATAGATATATAGATAATATATAGTATACATAGATAATATATAGTATACATAGATATAAATATATATATATATAGATATATATATATATATATATATATATATATATATATATATATATACACACATATATATAATATATATAGATACGTATATAGATACATTATATATATATATATATATATATATATAAATTACATATATATATATACATATATAGTATACATATATACATAGATATATAGATAATATATAGTATACATATATAGATACATATATATGTATATGATATATATAGATATATATATATAGATTACATATATATATATATATATATATACATATATAGTATACTTATATACATAGATATATAGATAATATATAGTATATATATATATATATATATATAGATTACATATATATGTATCTATATATGCATCTATATATGTATACTATATATTATCTATATATCTATGTATACTATATATGTGTATATATAGTATACATAGATATATAGATAATATATAGTATACATAGATACATATATAGATAATATATATAGTATATATATACATAGATATATATATATATATATATATATAATATATAGATAGATAGTATATAGTATACATAGATACTTAGATACATAGATATATAGATATATATAAATACATATATATACATATATATAATATATGTTGTGCGTTGCTGCGCACTGCTGCTATTGCTGCGTTGCAGCCACTGCTCGCTGCTGCTGCCGCTGTTGCTGCTCCGCTGTAGCTGCTTCTGCAGCTGCTGCATCTGCTATTGCTGCTGCTGCTCGCTGCAGCTGTTGCTGCAGGTGCTACTGCTGCAGCCACTGTTGCTCTGCAGCCACTGCTGCATGCTGCTGCTGCTCTGCTTCTTCCCTTTTCCTTGAACACACACACACACATATATATATACACTTATCCTAGTTAGAGTTATAAAACAAATGAAGAGGAACAAGGGTTACCTTGCTAATATAGGGTTGAGGTGAGATGAGGGATGGTGAGTGAAAGAGGGTGGGGTGGTGTTTATATAGGAAAATGAGGGGATTAGATATTTTTATAGTAAATTTGCCTTTGTGCCCTTAACCAATTAAATTTGGATTCCTCTTCAGAAGAGGAATCCAAATTGAAATTGACTTCCTAATTACCCTAATTTAAATGAAGTTTACACTACTAAACCAAAGATAACGACACAAGCACTCAAGCCCAAGAAGATGAACCATATAATCCTACATGAGATACGATTGGGGGGGGGGGGGGGGAGGTGCACACTCAGGAGATAACAGAGATACCGCCAAGAGGTCTACTAGGGACATCCATCCCTCCAAGAGATATCTTATAAATGAGTATATCAAGCTAACAGATATGGGGGAGTCAGATAATTTTAGGAGGCACAAGAGGATGGATACCAGAGGGAGTAGATTTAAGCAATGAAGGACGAGAGAGATTCTCTTCGTACGAATCAAACTTATGACCTAGTATCGCTGCCAAAAGGCATGAAATTTCTTAAAAAAAAATAGATTTTCATTTTGAAACTGAAGACCAAAGTTCACAACCAAGGTACAAGGCAAGGTTGGTTGTGAAGGGTTTTAATCATATGAAATGCATCGACTTTGAGAAGATATTTTCACCGAGTGAAAATGTCTTTTGTTCGGGTAGTGCTCAGATTAGCTGCTAGGTTGGACTTGGAGATGGAGTAGCTAGATGTGAAGAACGTATTCTTGCATGGAGATTTGTAAGAAGAGTTGTACATGTAGCAACCTGAACGGTTCAAAGTTCGAGGCAAAGAAGATATAGTCTTCTTATTAAAGAAGAGTCTGTACAGGTTGAAGCACCTCGGTAAGGGTACAAAATGTTCGATTCGTTCATGGTAGATCATGGGTATATAAGAATGCCCGCAGATCATTGTATATGCACAAATACATTAATGACATGTGGGTAAAGTGCAAAATACCTCTGCCGTAATTTACGTTTTTGCAATTAAAGACCCCTGAATTTAAAAAATTCTCGTATTTTATATTTGGTGCATTTTGCACCCAATTTGATTTTCTGCCGTTAACAGACGTCAAATTCGATATGAAATGACTAATATACCCCTCCCTAACCCTAATCCTAATCCTAATCCAATCCTAACCCTAAACCTAATCCTAACACTAACCCTCCCCCCCCCCTCTCCTTCGGCTGTGGGGGCGACGGCGGTAGTGGGGGCGACGGCTCTGGGAGGAGAGGGGGTGAGGCGCGGGGTGGAGGGGGAGGGGCTGCATGGGGGGCCGACTCGGGGGAGTTGCGCTCGGGGGGCAGCCGCGGGGACGCTGCGAGGGCGGTGTGCGAGGGCGGCTACGGGGGAGCGCGGTGGAGGAGGGGGGGCTGAGGGTGGGGTTGGTGGTGATGGTGAAGGTGGTGGTGGGGGGTGGGGGGAGGAGGAGGGAGGAGCTGGAGGGGGAGGAGGAGGGTTAGGGCGGGAAGGGGAAGGGTAGTTTAGGGTTTTCGTTTTTTTTAACGGTATTTTTTTATCGAAATTGAACGGGAGGGGCTATTTCGAGCAAAAAATTTAGAGGATCTTAATTTGCTAATAAGGCAAATTACGGGAGGGATTTTTTGCACTTTACCCATGACATGTTAATAGTAGAAAAGGATAAAGGAAGGGTTGAGAAGATGAAAAAGAAGTTGTCCTTTGCTATGGACTTAGGACCAGCAAAGCAAATTCTTGGCACGCAGATAGCTTGTCATAGAAAAGAAATGCAACTTCGGTTGCCGCAAGAGAAGTATGTTGAAAAGGTGTTTGAGAGATTCAACATGGGTAAGATGAAGCCTGTCGGTACTACACTAGTATGTTCCTTCAAGCTCACGACAAATCAGTGTCCTACAAGCGAAGTAGGAAAGTCAAAGATGTAAAGATACACTATGCTTCGACGGTTGGTAGTCTTATGTATGTCATGGCATGCACAAGGTCATATTGCAAACACTGTAAATGTGGTCATCAACTTTCTTTTGAATCCACGAAAGGAGCATTGGACAACAGTAAAGTGGATTCTTAGGTATCTCATGGGCACTTTTAAGTTTGTACTTAGGGGAGCACAACCAATGTTTGAAGGATTTACAAATTCTGGTTGGGCGATGCGGACACTAGGAAGTCTACTTCACGGTACTTGGTCACTTTTGCAGAGGATGTTGTGTTATGGCAGTCTCAGGTACAAAAGTGCGTTTACACTAATACAAAAGCAAAGTATATTTTGATGCTATAGAGGCTTGTGCGGAGATGCTTTGGATAAAGCAGCTCCAAGGGGTTGGGTTAGGAGCAAGGTAGACACATCATGTATTGTGACAGTCAAAAGTGTTATTCATCTTAGCATGAACCCTAGCTTTCATTGGAAGTCAAAGCGCATTGATGTGTGGTATTACTGGATACGAGATGTTTTGTATGGAAAGCAATTGGAGTTGGAAAAGATCCATACCGATAAAATGGTGCGTACATGTTCACAAAGTGTCTACTGTGGAAAAAGCACAAGTTTTGTTCGAAGGTGTCCGACATGAACTCCACGTAGGTGTACATGGAGGCAATCCTCCCTTGCTGGGCTAAAGGGGGAGATTGTTGGATGAATCCAGCCCAAAGTGGGCGCAACTGGTAGTCAAAACCGGGCACATCAAGATAACATCTCTAATAAGAATTTGGATAAGAGTCCTAATGGATATGTATTCACTTATTCCTAGTTCTATTTAATAAGCCTATTATTTAATAGGTATCAAAACTAACAGTTTTGATGGGTTTCCTATTCGTAATAGGAAACATGGCTACATACACACACCAATTTATGCATATTCTGTAATTCAATAGGAATCCCATGTTACTATGGAAAGGTGGAAGCGCAACTAGATTTCTATTCTGAGTAGCATAGGAGCACGCTAAGTCTATTAGGCATGGGTATATATTGCATTGGCCGTACGGGGGTGTAACAATGAGAGAGCACAAGTGCTACAATTTGGTGTAAGCACAAGGAGCTTCAATTTAGAGATGTAAATTTGGAAGGTAAGTGTTGGTATATTATAATGTATTAGTAGATTTTATGTAAGATGAAAGGTTGTACGACTATATATATATATATAGTCAAGAGATTATAATAAAAAAAGAACTCCAAATATTCTACTTGGTGTCAGAGCACAAACCCTAGCCGCCACCACCGCCGTCGCAACGCTCGCCCACCGCCGCCGCTGCAATGCTCGTCCACCACCGTCGCCGCCGCCACGCTTTTGCCACCACCGCGAAGCCGCGACTCCTGCGGAGCCCGCAGGAGCCTTCTGCCGCGGTTTCCGGCGTCTCCCATGAGTCGTTCCGGACGTTGACATCGAAGGCCTAGATTTGATGGGGGAGAGGCATGATCGGGTCTAGGAGAGGAGGAACGTGAATCGTGGGACGGGTATGAGGTGATCGGAGAAGAGGATCGATGGAGGAGATCATCAAGAAGTTGACCCTGTGGAGGTCGCAATGTTGATGAAGCTGATGAAACTGTCGGCTGGTGAGAGCGCGACACGAACACCGGCGAAGTTGGAGTTTTCCTCCATCGATCTGAAGCTTGATGGACCGGCCACCTACCTGAGTTGGTCACGATGGGTGAGAAGAACCCTCGCAGGGAAGAACCTGGAGAGTTTCTTGTCAGAAGAGAAGACAGAGCCGGATGATGGCTCGGCAGGACGCGACAAATGGAAGTCCACTCATATGGTGATATACATTTGGCTACTCAATTCTTTAGTCCAGTCGATCACTGCCACAGTAGATAGCCTTGAGATGGTAAATGGCGTATGTGAGAAGTTGAGGAGGACCTACGATGGTGTGGGGAATAACTTGAGGCTTTTCCAGATCAAGGGGAAGATCGACGACACCGCACAGGGAGAGAAGATGGTGCAGGAGTATGTCACGGAGTTGGAGCGTATGTGGTTGGATTACGATCACTCCTCAGATCGTGCGAGTTGCGAGGACCCGAAGTGTAAGGAGAGGTATGTCTGCAGGAGAGAACGATGAAGTTTCTTAAGGGACTGGCCGCAGTGTTTGCTCAGAGGACAGCACTACTTCTAGCCCAACCGAAAATCCATACACTTGAGGAGGCTATCTCGGCCATGATCCAGGAGGAGACTCGCATCAAGCTGCAGACAGGGACAGGTGGTCCTCCTGAAGTGAAGTCAGCACTGGCGGTTGCCAATTCAGGCAGCACATGACCTAAGAGAGACCCCCGACAGTGCTACAACTGCGGAGAGGTGGGCCATTTGAGGTATGCTTGCACCAAACCACCCAAGAAGAGAGATTCAGGTGGTGGACGTGGACATTTTGGAGGACGTGGCCGTGGTCGTGGGGGTCGACGGGGTGGTCGAGGAGGTTATCAGGCGAACCTGCTGGTAGCAGAAGGCAGGGAGGGAACTGATGACGCCTATACTGAGGAGGATCATGCACTGCTGGGCATGTTGGAGGTACTCAGGAGAAAGCAGAGAGCATCAAGCGATGGAGATAGGAGGAGTGGGACTGAGGAGGCGTCTACCTCAGTCTTCGCCAGAGGCAACGCTGCCATGTATGCCCATCCATCGGAAGGTACTGACGACTCACTCGCCATTGCATCTATGTCTTACCTTAGATCGTCGGACTGGATTGTCGATTCGGGTACGTCTCGACACGTGACAGAGAATGCTAGTGAGTTCTCTTCCTACACTCACCTAGCATCGACAGACGGTATTCAAACAGTCGATGGTACTTTCCAGCCAGTGGTCGGTAAGGGTACTGTCAATTGTACAGATTCAGTAAAATTATCAAATATTTTGCATGCTACTTTTTCAGTCAGTCTTTTGTCTATTAGTTCTATAATCCTCCAACTAAAATGGATTCTCTTTTGATATTCCTAAGGTGATCTTCCAGGAGAAGAAGACGGGACGAAGACTTGGGACTGAGATTTGGCATGATGGACTGTGGTACCTGGATCGCGAAGGGCTAGATTCGGCATTGGTGTCTGTAGCAGAGAGGGCAGGAATGGGAGGACCGAAGATGAGTGTCGAAGATACACTGATACTCCACCACAAGCGGTTGGGGCACTCCTCTTTTGGTATTTTAAGTAGGTTGTATCCATCTATTTATGAGAAAGAAAATAAGGAGAAACGAGTATGTGATGCATGTGATTTACGCAAACTTACTAGGAGCTCATATGTTAGTGCGGGCTATAGGAGATCTTCTGTTTTTGATATTATACATTCTGATGTTTGGGGGCCGTGCGCCGTAACTACTATGAATTGTTACAAGTATTTCGTTTCTTTTATTAATTGTTCCTCTCGTGTCACCTGGCTGTATTTGATGAAAAATAAGAGTGATGTCTTTGCATGTTTTCAGGACTTTCATAAACATGTCCAGACTCAGAACAGAGCAGTGGTGAAGGTACTGAGGTCTGACAATGGGACAGAGTATACCAACAAAGCACTTAAGAAACCAACAAAGCACTTGAGGAATATCTGTCAGCCCAAGAGATACAACATCAGACCACCTGTGCCTACACACCAGCACAGAATAGAGTGGCAAAAAGGAAGAACAAATACCTTCTGGAGGTGGCAAGGTGCATGATGATCGCCATGAATGTCCCACAGAGTCTGTGGAGGCATCCAGTGTTGACAGCAGCTCAACTGATAAACATGATGCCCTCGAAAGTATTGGGATGGAAGTCTCCATGTGAGATATTGCAAGAAAATAATAGTGGGATACTCCCGCTGAAGGTGTTTGGCTGCGTATGTTTTGTGAAGGACAACAGATCGTCTGTTGGGAAACTTGACCCTAGAGGAATCAAGTGTCTTCGTGGGCTATTCGGCGACTCAGAAGGGGTACGTGTACTGGAGCCCAGTAGAAAAGAAGAGGTTTGTGAGCATGGATGTTCACTTCAGGAAGCTTGAGCCATATTACCGTCATGAGGGAACCTCATCCATGGGCAACTCACTTGACACTGAGAGTATGAGGCGAGAGAGGGAGATTGGTGAGAGTTTGATGACCGATTTAGGAGTATGGAATGGAGGAACGGTTGAGGAGGAGAGTGAAGAGGAACATGACGACTCAAGGGGAGTTACTTACCTACAGCAGGAAAGGGAAGCAAACTGCAGGACCAGTACCTATAGTGCCAGTGCCAAGTCCCTTGCCTGCGTCCGTCTTGACTCCTGATACACCTACAACACCACCACCACCAGATTTTTCTTCAGGTGATATCATTCTTTCTATCCCTCCCACTCCATTATCAGTTCGGAGGACCACTCGCGGCAATGCGGAAAATTCTCCTAATAGATATGGTTGGGACCTTGCTCAGTTTGTTTCATATGATAACATCTCTTCTTCTCATGAAGCATTCATTGCGTCTTTGGATAGTATTTAATTGGCATGTTGCCAAGAACGATCTAAAGTGGATAGTGGCGATGCACGAGGAGTTAGGGACTCTTGAAAAGAACCACACTTGGGAACTGATAAAACTGCCAGAGGGGAAGAGGGCAGTCGGATGCAAGTGGGTCTTTACTGTGAAGCAGAACCCAGATGGACAGGTTGAGCGCTACAAGACTCGACTTGTGGCAAAAGGATACACTCAGGCGTACGACATTGACTACGACGAGACTTTTGTACCAGTGGCGAAGATAAGCACCGTAAGGACCCTGATTTCTTTGGCAGCGAACGGTTGGATGGAAGCTACACCAACTGGATGTGAAAATTACGTTTCTTCATGGGGATCTAGTGGAGGAGGTGTACATGGAGATACCACCAGGATTCTGCACTAATAAGATAGCAAGGTCTGCAAGTTGAAGAAATCCCTCTATGGACTGGAGCAGTCTCCTCGACCATGGTTTGACAGATTTATTAGGGCGATGATAGGGATGAGATATCGGCAGATCAACGCTGATCACACTGTATTTTTCTGTCGGAGTGGAGGCCACATCATCATGCTTGCGGTGTATGTGGACGATATGATTATCACAAGAGATGATGAGCTGGAGATTGCCCGACTCAAGGGAAAGCTTGGCAAGGAGTTCGAGGTGAAGGACCTTGGCATTCTTTGGTACTTCCTTGGATTGAGATTGCTCGAGAAGCAGAGGGGATTGTTCTTTCTCATAGAAAGTATGTGTTGGACCTTCTCACAGAGACATGGATGTTGGGATGCAATCCTGTAGCGACGCCGATCAATCAGAGGTTCAAACTGGGTGCTGAGGCTGGAGAACCAGTTGACCGGAACAGATACCAGAGACTGGTGGACAAGTTGATCTATTTGAGCCACATACATCCTGATATCTGCTTTGCAGTGAGTATGGTGAGCCGCTACATGCATGACCCAAGGAACGGTCATATGGACGCAGTGTACCAGATTCTGAGATACTTGAAGGGTGCCCCCGGAAATGGGCTGATATTCAGAAAGAATGATCACGTGAGCATCGAGGGCTACTGTGACTCTGACTGGGCTAGCTGTGTTGATGACAGGAGGTCTATCTCGGACTATTGCATATTTGTAGGAGGCAACTTGGTCTCTTGGAGGAGTAAGAAGTAGTCAGTGGTGGCCAGATCGACAACTGAAGCGGAGTACATAGCTATAGCCTTGGGAGTTGCAGAGCTGGTATGGCTGAAGAGTATGTTGGTGGAGCTAAAGTTGGATCAAGGAACCAAGATGAAGCTGTGGTGTGACAACTAGTCAGCCATCAGTATCGCCAACAATCCAGTGCAACATGACAAGACCAAACACATCGTGATTGATAGGTTTTCATCAAGGAGAAGTTGGTTAGTGGACTACTGGAGCTAGGCCATATTACAACCAAGGATCAGGTAGCAGATAGTTTGACTAAGGGACTTAGCTCTGTAGATATGATTAGAGGATGTGATAAGATGGGCTTAGTGAATATCTTTCGTCCATCTTGAGGAGGAGTGTTGGTATATTATAATGTATTATGGGATTTTATGTAAGATGGAGGGTTGTAAGGCTATATATATATATATATATATATATATATATATATATATATATATATAGCCAAGAGATTATAATAAAAAAGAACTCCAAATATTCTACTGTAAGTTTGGCAAGTTCGATTCGTGGTAGGCTCAGTCTACAACGGGATAGAGAGAAAAAGAAGAAGGCATCAGCAACATGGTCGTGGATTCAACATCTCATTCAGAACGGTAAGTGCTTATTATTGTTGCGAGCTTTGTTTTTGTTTTTTTGATCTATAGGGTTGTAGGGATATCTCGCATCCTTGGGTAAGAAATAGCCAGAGAGTTAACTAGATTATAGTGAATTTGTGCTTGGACTTGACCCATGGTTCTCTTAACCTAAAGTATCTTTCCACGTAAAATTCTTTGTCTACGTGTTTGCTATTTCTTTATTTCGCTTGTTGGTTGGTGGATTCAAACTCATCAGAATCCACTCCTCAAATAGGGCCTGATACTTGGTCAGGAAAGAAACCATGTTGTTGTCGGGATCCAAAGTTTTGAGTTCCTTAAAGATATCATACAATAGATGGAGGCTATCCTCTAACTAATAAAGAGATTTGAGCCGAGTCCACATAACCTTTGCGTTAGTGAGACATAATAAATTATGATAACATGGAGCCTCTATAGAACATCAAAGAAGAAAACCCATCATCATTTTGTTGCCAGACAATCTTTGGAATTGGTCTGGGGATCATTGGTCAAGTGATGCCATAGTCTTCGACCACCGAGAGCTCACCGAATGGAGTGCACGCACTCAAGATAATTGGCACTCCCATTGAAAGTAATGGTAATAAGATGAAGCTTGTTCTTGAGCTCTGCGAAACGATTAGGTGTAGCAGCGGAGATGAATATGTAGTCAAATCAGATGTCGGAGTAGTCGCCGTTGTAACACGAGAAAGAGTAAAGGAGAAGCTAGAATAGTGGGTTGTGATATCGGACTGAGTAGAGAGGGGAAACGTTGTTTATCAAATCACCGGTCACCGGAGAGTACGAAGATGCCTAAGTATGAACAGAGGTGAGGAGGGGCACATATCTGTCGTCGGAGAGAAAGGCGATGCCTATCTCATGTAGGAAGGGGATCGAGCTTGTAGCAAAGGAGATGAGGAAAGGCTCAGCGTCACCGGAGGAGATGAAAATCAGAGGTCTGTGAGGTTAGATTTGGACAAAGGATTGACCTCGAATTCATGATCACATCTGGGTGGTAGTGGCGAAAAGAGATGTTGGTTTGCAATCAGATCTGAAAGGAGAGACCAAATCTCGAACAGGGGATAATGATGGTTGGTTGGTGGCAAACGGTGGCTGAATTCCGTCATGACAACGAGATTGTGGCTACGGTTAGGGTTTTGAGGAGCTGCGGAGAGATGAGGTCAATGGAAATTGTCAGACCTAGGGTGAAATTGAAGCTAGGGTTTTGGGAAAGGTAGAGAGCTAGGTTAGGGAGCAATCATGCTCTAATACCATGTTGAGAAATTCTCACCAAATGATTGACTTGTTTGATTTAGGGAATGAAGAATACAATATATAGGCAACAGCTACTCACCCTTTCTAGTATTTTTCGGATATGAGACTAAATAGTATATACAAAAAATGCTGACAACCATAGTTTTTTCATATTCACTTACAGTTATATCATAGCCTTTTCATACTCACTCACAGTTATATCATAGCCTACCATGACATTACTTTTCCATGATGAGGATTTTCTCCCTCGTGACCAGAGGATTTTTCATATCTTCACTGTCTTTCCTATCTTCTCCTCCGCAGCCTCTTTCCCCATCATTCTTATTACTCTTGAACTGGACTCCATCAAACATTGATCATATAAGAGTGCAAAACATTTATTTTTACAAAGCCTAGGTCTTCATTCATACTCCACCTTCTGTACTATGACCCTTCCATCGTCCATTTTCACTTTTGTACTTGAAGGCAAATGCTAGCAAAGAGATACTTCAGTAAAGCATCTAGTATAATTAAACCTCAAAACGTTATACAGTTGCAAGGTCCATTTTCGATATCCTACCAACAAGACTAGCAATTACTGATTGATTGTACATTCCAAAAGCTTAGATGGAGGTCTGTCACACACATCTATACATCTCAGTTGCAAGGTCCATTTTCGATATCCTACCAACAAGAGGCTATATCAGTGACTTGTTCCTCCAGGACGCAAGCTATAAGCCTTAACTGTCTACCAGAATATATGATGACTAGAAAATGTTGCGAATACTCATCATGAGTATCAAGGTACATGATATATACATGTCAAGCATGTTACACATACAGCACTACTATTTTATCACTATCTCATGTTTGTAATACTTGTCATCCATCTTATATTAATTGTTGTTCGATAGGTGGCTCTTGAAAATATCAAAATAAGTGAGGAGCTTCAAGCATTGATAGCTCCAGCTATTCTCCCTCGATCATTTATAAGCCTACAGGTACACAAAGTAATGTGGTGCTTTACACAGTCGCTCCTATTTGCTTCACTTGTTGAATTGAAAATAAGATTCTGTAAACTTAATTACTTACCAACAAACAATTCCAAGCAAATAAGCAACACTTGTTGATATCAGCTGATATGAATTGAAAATATTATCAAGAATTACAGTGTCTATAAAACCTCCTTGCGAGGTAACAGAAACTGTCAATGTGATCTCATGACATGATTTTCAAATATATTGGCTCATTGTCATCACATTTTAATGTTGTTATTTTCTTAATTGAGTTTGGCTAATAATATGGTTCTGCAGATCTTGCAGTTCCTTAGGACTTTCAGAGCACAAGTGCCTGTGAGTGGTCCGGAGAGGTAAATTAATGTGATTACACAAGTAGTTGATTACCTCTTTTCTTACAAGGATCAATCTGAAATTGTAAGTAAAAAAAAAAAATTTCTCTGCAGGCAATCACCCGGAGGACTGTATTACCTTTCTTATATGGACCGTAACATGCTTCTTGGACGTTCAGTTGGGGGAGGTGGTGTGTTTATTTTCACCCGTGCACAACCTCTTACATGATTTTTGTTTCCCTGTATAAGGATAACATTACTATATGATAAATCTACTCAAAATCTATATAAACCCATTTTTACTGACCCCAAAAGTCAAAAATATTGCCACTTAAAGTTGAATTTCTTAAGGAACATGTGTAGGTTTCTTCATTTTGACTGTGAAATGGGAATTTTGTGCTCACTTCGAACACTACATAAGTATAATCACAGTATAGTATTGAATTCTTGGGGTTTTTGTTCCCTTCTTTTTCTTTTTTGTTTGGATGAATAGGATTAACTGGATTTCTTATGTGGTTGATCTTGAAACAAATTTTTAGGAGGGTAAACTAGAAGTGGATAAGAAAAATAAATAAATAATACACAAGTAATTGATAAATGCCACTTTTAGTGAAAATGTAATTCTATATAGTACAAGAAGATAAAATGTGAGAAAGAACAAAAAAAGAAGAAAATATTTACGTCAATTTAAAGTTGTGCCCAATTTTCTTTCATTATAGATTGCTACTAGAAATATAAATGAGATCATAGTTGAAAAAAGAAGAAGATAAGAATCTAGAAGTTTAGAATTTGTTAATAATCTTGAAGCATGAAGCCATCAACTGCTTATGAAATTGATCTATGAGTAATAAATCGTGGCACAAAGTTTCCTCAGTATGCTCCAGCTATGGCAGCAGCACACACAGTTCCATCAGTGCTTTATTCATATGGCTCAAATTCCTTTGGTATAGCCACATCTCTATCTCAGTTTGCTAAGCTTCTTGTTCATCAGCATGTTTCCCCTGAAATTCCTTCACGGACAGGGACAAATCATGTGCAAAATCCTGTGCAACAACAATTTTTCCAGCCAATTCCTTCACCAGTGGCCCCAAATTCACACATAAACCCTCAGTTTGGGATGCCATAATAGACTTTCAATAGCGAGCCTTGGTCACAACCAACCTTAAGGATGAAAATTCCATATTATGATGGGCATCAGATGTGGAAGTGGTTACTCAGAGTTAGTTGTTACTCTAATTGGTGTATCATAATGGGATAGAGTGAAGGTTTGTTTAGTGCAATTGAAGGACACCGCTGCTTATTGGTTTGATTTGATAAGGAAGGTGAAGGAGGATTGATGAGTTAGGAGGATTTCTGTCACACTATCAAAATGGAACTTGGACTTTCTTAGTTCACTGATCACATCATGATAGAGTTGTTGAAGCAGAAGACCATAGTGCATGACTATGATGTGCAATTTCAAAGATTGTCTAAAAGAGTGCAGGGAATTTCTTAAAATTGTTTGGTTAGCCAATATATTGGGAGGTTAATGGAAGATATCAGCTATGAGGTTAAGATACCTAACCCTGTCAACTTGCCACGTAGAAAAATTGCAAGAGGCCAAGCTTTTGTCAGTGCGAAAAGCCTACAAGGCATACAATATCTTCCCAAAGAACCCAAATGTTGTAGGAAATTCCACCCAAAACATCTGTCATTGGCAAGAAAAACTCCACGTTTAACCCAAAAATAGTCACCCTTAGAAGGAAGAACCTGGGTCAGTGTATTTTCTATGTGATGAGAAATGGTTCAAGGGACATAAATGTAAAGGGAAGAACCTATACATGCTCATTGTTGATGAAGATGATGAACTGATTGAAAGCCAATATCCAGGATCAATTAGAGAATACTTGACACCAGTATTACAACAAAGTTTTTTTTTTGCTATTTCATTACAAGTATTGTCAGGGTCTATTAATCCTTCTATTATTAAACTAAGAGGATCAATGCAGCATATACTAGTGATAATACTGATTGATACTGGGTCTACTCGCAGTTTCATAGACACTAAATTTAGTGGGAGGTTAGGACTCCAACTGTCTGATAACAAGTCCTTTGAGGTCATTGATGCAAATGGGGATGAACTATAGAGCAAAGTCATATGCAAGAATGTAGTTATTTATTTCCAAGATAAAAAAATCACTAGAGACTTGCTACATTGCAGGATGCCACATTGTGTTAGGAGCAAATTGGCTCAACATCTTGGAGATATTATTTGGAATTTTCAAGAACTCACAATGAAGTATGAGAAAGGACGAGCCATGCAGCAGTTTAGGGGAGTAAATTGTCAAACCTCCCATTTGGCTGCAATGGAATACAAGACAAATCTCAAATTTTAATCATTCAGTTGTGTGGCACAACTCACTAAATCAGAAAAGCAAGTACTGATTCTTTTAGACTCCTCAGAATAGTCATGTTGATTATATAACTCCCGTTAAAAATTAACAGCTTCTTTTGAAATATCATGCGTAGTAGTAAAATCAACTCCAGATGCGTTAATCAACTTGACGATATGATTTTGATGCTGACGAGCTTTGATAACACAGTAGAAAAAAATTAGAACATTTATCACCTTCTTTTAGCCAATCATACCTAATTTGAACATCTTCAATATGCTGTAAGTTATTAACTTCACCTCGAAGAGCCTGTTCATGCATAATAAGCTTTGTATTTTACGGCTGGATTTGAACATTTCTTTGGGTGTCTTCCAATTCCCGTTCGTTATCCATAAGGGACGACTTGGGACGATTGTGATTCCATCCCTTCAAGGACTTGCTTTACCTCCTTCGGGCGACTACACAACCGAAACTGGGCAGACCCCTCCCTTGGCCTCCCGAATTCACTGTTTACAGACTCCAGATAACCCGGCCGAAGGTGCCAGGCATTGTTATATTTAAAAGGAAGCTTCTTAGCAGCAATAGGAGAAATAATGTGTACCAGGAGAGGAGTATGGTCAGTAGAGGAAATGTGACAAACCGTCAACATCTGAATCAAGGAAAGAGTTAAACTATCATTACCCAAAGTCTGATAAGTTGACATGAAATATGACTAATCGCAGTCTTATTATTCCAAGTCCAAATAAGACCACTACGTCTCAGACAGTGTAAGCCCCGCCGGAGGAGACAGTTTTGAAAATCTTCAAGATTAGCGTCAGAAACATGACATCCTCCACATTTTTCTTTACTATTGATCATAGCATTAAAATATCCCATCAATAGAAATGGCATATGCCGACCCAAGTCTTGGCTAACCACGAAAATATCTTTCCACAGTCGAAACCGAAGACGTCTATCATTATCACCATATATAGCACCAACAAAAAGTTTGAAACCACCTTGACTAGTAAATTCCACCACCAATACTTGTTTAGATTCGAAACGAACAACCCCATTCCCATATTGCGCTCCAAATCACCCAAGTACGGGCTGAATAGCACATCAAAAGATTGTACGTCGACATCCAATTTCTTGGTATTTGAGACTCAATCATATTCACGGATCTAATCTTGGATCCAAAATAATACTAATGGTACATTGGTATTTAGAAAGATATTCTTTGATCGAACTCGATCTTCCCATGGAATTTTTCCCGCGAACATTCCAAACTAGCACAAACATTATATTTGCTTCGTGGTTCCCCTAACATTCCGTGAACTCACCTGTAGAGGGACTAGTGATCATCTTCACAAAACTGTCTTCCAAACAAAAAAGTCTTAATCCAAGCAACCTCCTACCATAATAACATCTTCTAATCTGGATTGTCTTTCGTAAGGTGGTTAGAATTTTCTTTCTGAGCAACTCGAGTCCCACCACCAAATGGTTGGGGGATTAATCCATCTCTCATGACAAACTTTTTCTTCAGTTTCGGGTCTCTCTGCTATGGCGTATCAGAGCTATTTAAGTTGACAGCAGAAAGCAATCTACCGTTATCTATTTCTATCGAAAACACAACAAGTTAGGAGTTGGCTTCACCTAATAGCATCCAATATCTTTGACTTTGCTACCAATCAGGTCTATATAAGCATGTACTCTTCACTTTGCCCCCCCCCCCCACCCCCCCCTCCACACACCTCTCCTTGGCATTTACCTAGGATGCTATTGGGGTCATTTTCTTTATGCATGCCTTCACCAGAGTTCTAGCTTTCCTCTCCAGTAGCACAACTATCATGGACAGCAGGATCCTCCTCCATATTCATATTTTGCTTATTAGAGTTAGTGTCATCATCCTCTCTTCTATTGGCATGCAGACCTTTGATTTTGAAGCTCCTCCTCCTTAGGAGGTTCCCTAGACTTCTCAATGCAGATGTGTTTATTATGGTCAAAACAATGGCATATAGAGCATGAGGGGAAACATATTCATACTCTACACTTTGTTCAATAACTTCACCGTTCAACATGACTATTCTGAGGGGTTTCCTGACGGTGAAGTTATTGAACAAAGTGTAGAGTATGAATGGGTTCCCCCCTCATACTCTATATGCCATTGTTTTGGCCATACTAAACACATTTGCATTGAGAAGTCCAGGGAACCTTCTAAGGAGGAGGAGCTTCAAAATCAGAGGCATGCATGCCAATAGAAGAGAGGATAATGACCGACTCAGCCTGTCGAAGGAGTGCAAATCACGGTCTTTGGATAGGGGAGTAGGTCCTAAGGTCTGTGGGGCTCTCTGGCTAGACCCTACGAAGGTTGATTGGAAGAAGGTAATGAGGCGGAAGAAGCGCATGACTAAGAATGGTGGAGTGGATAAGACTAAGCGGGCGGTTTCACATAGAGGGAGAGACCCTAGAGGTGGTATGCTCTCTACCATCGAGGGAAGGTCCGTCAGGAGTCGGGGTACATGGATTGAAGATGGAAGGTGTAACAACAGCTATTGCCTCCTGTAGGGTAGGGGGAAAAGAAGAAAGGACGGTATAAAGGTGGGGGCCCCTAGGCGGATTAAGGGGATGGATGATGGGGGCAACCATACTAGGTAGAGGTGGGTTGGGAAGATATAAAGGGGCAAAAGCTTTTAGGGGAGTGCCCCTCGATGGGACGGGTCAAGAACAGGGGATGGAGGGGGAGAGAGGATGTTAGGAAGAGAAGCCCGTTTAGAGCTGCAGGAAGGGAGCCTCTTCTCAACAAATCTTCTTTAGCTAAAACTTAGTATGTTGTCTGCTCAGATAGGAGAGAACAAGAAGCACTCATAAAGGAGAGTAAACATTTTATTGCTCATATCATAGAGGATGGAATGTGTACAATGGAGATAACTGCGGAGCATCAGGAGGAGGCTAAGGTGTTTTGGCATTGCGCAATTATTCTTTATCTGGTAGGTGCCAGAGCCACTTATGGTACGATACTTTCTACGGCTAGGAGGCCATGGCAACCTCTAGAGAGATGACGGTTTATTTCCGAGAGAATGGATTCTTCTTGTTTCATTTTGAGCTAGAATTAGATGTAATTCGTGTGTTGAAAAGGGGAACCTAGACGTTCAGCGGGAAGCTTGACATTACTAGGCGATGGGATCCTGCCTTGAGCTTTTTACGAGATCGGCTATCAAGGGTTTCGATCTGGATTTCATTTTCGTGGCTGTCCTTGGACATATGGAATGATGTTGCCATTATGAGAATTGCTAGTATCATTGGCATCCTCCTTCGTTTGGATGCTCCGACTGCACTCCGACAGAGGCTGGAATTTGCTAGAGTTTTTGTTGTGGTGGAGGCTGACGCGGGGCTTCCTAAACATGTACAATTTTGTTTGGCATCGGGACAGACCTGTCGATAGAAAGTGGAGTATGAATAAGTGTTGATTCGGTGCACATTGTCACTACCACATTTTCTAGGAAGGATATTTTGGTCATTTTATAATATTGTGCATGTTGAATATTTATTTATTGTATTATTTATTTATTGTTAGATGTTAGATTTAATTTTTGGACTTGTGTTAGTGGACCTAACTAGATTAGACTAGACTCATGGACCAACATTAATTCTAGTTAGATTGAGCCCAACAAACAAGCCCATTAATTAGGAGAATGACTTAATTAGTTAGACCAATTGGTTTAGAACCTTCCTTCCTTAATTAATTCCTTCATGACAAGCCCCAAGGGGTATTGTAGACTTTTCATAGTGACTTGGATAATGGGGTAAGGCCGACTACAAGGGGGGAGGAGAGAGACTCTCTTCATTCATTCTTTCCAATTCTAGATCTAGAATTTTTCTCATCCAAATTCCTTCATCCCTAAACCAATCCCTACCCAAATTCTCTCCCAATTCCTTCTCTACTCACCATTGGAGGCTATTGGAACAATGAGGAGGCAAGGATCTACAAGGAGGAGAAATGAGCACAAGTTAAAGGCTCTTGACACTCATTTAGAGACTTGCATTGAAAATTTATCTCCCAATAGATACAATTCAGTTTTTTCTCTCTATTAGATTCTAAATCTATAATTTAATCATTAGAAACCCTCCTATGTACTAAGGCTACTCATAGGAAGTAGAATTAGGTTCATAGGAGGCTTATGGAGAAAGTTATGTGGTATTTTGTGTCAATTTTAGGAGAATTCCGAGATTGACACATCTTGTGTTTGTCAAAAGGCCAATTAGACCAAATTGACATGTGTTTGGTTGTATGAGGCTAGTGTAGTGTCCACAATTGGATACGTGTAGGCTGTATCACGATAATTTGGAGATACAGATTGATCGGGGGTTTTCTTCCGACACGGAGGGTTTGAGCATGTCATATTTTGACACGGACACGTAGTAGTATAGCTAGCACTTTATATTACTCTTAATTATGTATTGGACTTGCCCGTGTCCTTCGCGGGATACAATTGGTGTGGCGTTGTGGCCGTATCGCAAGCGTATTACAAAATGAGTGTGATACGGGGGTGATGCACTCATTGTGTTTTGAATTAATGCTTTGTATTCCATTGTACACTAAGTGTTAGTAGGTTATATAGCTATTTGGCTTATACTACGTATATATATATATATATATATATATATATATATATATATATATATATATATATATATATATATATATTTACTTGATGATATTTATATACATCACTAGTTATTTGTATAGTTAAATACATTATGCATTTTTTGCTACGAAGAGTGTGGTTACTATGTTGATTGTCATTGCTATAGGTATATATAAGGGTAGATATATTAGTAGTTGGGTTGTTTACTCTAGTTTTGAGTTGTGTAAGTGAGGCAAGGTAGAGGAGGGGGACTCGGGCCTGTGCACTTGGTGGACAACTAGAGAGCAGCAGCACTTAACCAGTGAGAGCATCTGCAGCAACAACTAGCGAGAGCAGCTGCAACAACAACTAGCAGCAGCAGCAGCAACTAGCAAGAGCAGCTGCAACTGTAGCAGCAACCAGTAAAAGCGACAACAATGCAATAAGGGGGAGCAACAATAGGCAGTATGCAAATACTGAAGAGGGGGAGGGGGGCTCGGGTTCTACCCAGTTGCAGGCTCAGCAACAGTAGCAGTAGGTTAGCATATTAGATGTATGTTGGTGTGATGTTTAACGATTAGCTATGTTAGTATGTATTAGAGTAGTTAGCCAATTTTTATGATAGTTAGTTAAGTTAGTTAATATTGTTAGTTATATATATATATATATATATATATATATATATATATATATATATATATATATATATATATATATATATATATATATATATATATACACACACACTGGTTTGCATAAGTATTAGTATTTGTTAATATTATTTCTAGTTTACTTGAGTTATACCAAGGTAATGAGAGTTGAGGTATCCTGGGATATTGGTATTGAATACCAAATGTGTAGCTAGGTGTGATACCGAGATGGCTCAAAGCCAAAGAATCATTATAGTGTTAGAATTAGCTATAGGGATACATGTATATTTTATATGCAGTATTTTGAGTATCTTATGATACTGTTTAGCTAAGATACTCTAGTATTATAATATAGCTAGTATAGTATTAGTATTACTATTAGATAGTTATATTAGTGTATCGAGTATCTTGAGATGCGTAATAGTATTAATACTCGGGTATCCTACTATAGCTAGTATAGCCTAGATACCTAGCGTATGGACCAATAACTTGGATTTAGACTCATACAACCTAAAAATAGCTAGTTTGACCAAGTTTGACTAGTTTGATCTAGAGTTGACCTAGTTTGACTGCTTTGACTTAGACTTGGCTTTGTGACCTAAAATTTTACTAGTTTAGCTTATTTTTATTCCAAAATATTGTATTGATGTAATATTCCATATTTAGGTCTCCGAGGCACCATTTAGGACATCTTTGATATTGTTCATCGGATTTCAAGCAAGTACATTCTCTGATAGTTTCTCATTTATGATATCTCCTATGTTTCTTGTATTTAGTGTAGATATCCTTGATTTCTTGATACGATGGCTACACAGATTGGTATATCCGGATCTCGTCATGAGATATTATTCTTTGGTATTTATGGTGTATCTTGTGCAAGCCTTGTTCCTTGATTTTCTTGTACATGTACATACATTGATTCTTGGGGAGACTAACTATCTACCCAGTGAATCCCGTGTCATAATGTACCATGGTTGGATCCACTATACTAGTCGGGACGGGGAGTGTTAGTGTAGATATGTGATCATATCCTACTTGTGCATGTCATTGTGAGTGTTGATCATACATCGTACGTATGATTAACCAGGCCCTAATCCTTGTGCAAGTTCCCAAGTCGATCACATGTTAAAGCGGGTACTCACTCACATAGTAGTAGTATTCTTGCTTATTTCTTGTATTTAATTCTAATATTCCTATTTTGTATATCTCTTGTACTTGTATCTTGTATATTTGCTCTATTTACTGTTACATAGTTTATATTATTTATTGGAACTGCTGTTAGAGATGTACTTTGCTCCTTTCCTGGATGAATTTTTTTTCCAGATGACACTGAGGAGTGGTATCCCACTCACTACGGGCTTCAGGACGTAGTCGGCTTAGAGTCAGAGACTTTGTCTCAGGAGGGTCTCATCCCGGTTGAGACAGACGATCCAATACCTATAACTCAGTTGATAGATTTATTTGTACTGGATTTGTCTCAAGCATTTTGATATTAGTATTTTTTATTATATTAGATGACTCATTAGATATTATTTTGTCTCGTGAGTTGTATTTGACTCTTTAGTTCTTTATATCATATTCGTGCGATTGTTCCATCTTATAGATCTGTGATTGAGTATTTATATTTTATTGGTGGCATTATTATATCTTGATTGCTAGATAGATAGTTTATCCAAACAACGTTCTACCGTCGATGCTGCGACGTAGGCTGGATGTTGTTCACTACTCGTGCCCCTACACCGGGTGCGGGTCGTGACACATTTTTAGTGGTAGCCCATGCAGGTCTTCAAGGTCACAATTAGTGCAATTCGTAGTGGTGCTCTGATTTGAGTGCTATTACGAGCCTGTTTCAGGGTATAGAATATAGGCTATAGGCTGAGAAAACTCAATCACATCTAGAAAAAAACTCTATTGTTCATTTCAACTGTTCTTCCTTGATATTTGATAATTGAGCTTTAATTGTCCTTCTTTGAGTATATTATATCATGTGCATATTGATTCTTTTCTTTCTCTTTGCCTCAGGATGCCGCCTAAGACTCGATCTCAGCAGAGAGGAGCAGTTTCTGAGAGATCTGCGACTTCCCGAGGGCCTGCACCAGTCACTTCTCCAATGATTAGCTTATCAGCTGCGTTTGGGGGTCCACCTCCAGCTCAGAGGACTATTTCAGCTGTATCTGAGGGACTTCTACCTCCACCTTCCGTGCTGACAGATGCGACTCAGGTGTTAGCATTACTTTGCGAGATAATGGAGGCTCAGAAGGCCCTGTCAGAGGCTCACTAGAGGCAGACCGACGTGTTACGGCAGGGTATTGAGAGTTCTTATCATCTTACCCTTGTTGTAGTAGAGAGAGGAGCTCTGGTCCAGTAGCAGGTTGCTCCTCAGGTTGTCCAACTTCGGTCAAATAATATCTAAAACTTCAAGAGGCTGGAACCTCGGATCTTCAAGGGGATCGAGGGCATCGTCTACGCTGATGATTGGCTCGAGGATATCGATCATCTCATGAGGGTGTGTAAGCCCCCTGATTTTCATGAATTTCTAATTTGGTTTTTATCAATTTTCTGGAATTTTTTAGGATTTTTCTGAGATTAAAACCTAGGCTTTTGATAATTAAATGATTTTTAATTACTGTTAATTACTATTAAAATATTATAGAAATAATATTTTATGGTGTAAAATGGAAAACCGGACATAGGATAATTTTCTACGGATTTATTGGACTCCGAAAACCCGTTTAAAGCCCTGAAACCCGAAGTACATTTAAACCGAATTTAACCCGTGCCAACGCCCGACATCCCCACGAGAGCCGAAGCCAAGCCCAAGGAGCGTTGACCCAGCCCAAAACCTAGGTCAAACCCTAGTCCAATTTCTGTATGTATAAATACATAATTCCCTAAGTTTTTCTCCATAAAGAAAAATAAAAAGAAAAGATCCCCAAATCCCTAATCCCTAAACCTAACCCTAACCCTGGGCGCTCCCTCCGCCGACCAAGGCCACCCCCGCCGGAGCCGATCACTCCAGCCTGAACCCTAACCCCATCTCCTCTTCTCCTCCGCCTCGCAGCCAGCCCTCTCCCCTCCGCCTGGCCGCCTCCGGAACCTCGACCTCCTCCGTCCCCGTCGTCCCCTCGCCTACAGCCAACCTCCTCCTCCGCCTGCCTTCCTCCTCCAGCACCCTCGAAGCCCGACGATCCCCCTAGACTCGTCGCTGCCTTCCTCCACCTCGATCCCCTCTCCGCCTATCTCCTCCCCGCTCACAGCCGACCGAGCCCTAGCCTACTCCCCTCGTCGTCGCCTTCTTCCCTCTCCCGCCGGTGACTCGCCTCGAGATCCTCCACCTCCGCCTAGCCGTCCCCGTCATCAGCGTCTCCACCTAACACCCTCCATCTCCGACTCCGCCTCGCTAAGTCCTGCCCAGTCCAGAACCACCACCATCAACCACCCTCTGAACGACCTCGCCGGAACCCTAACCCGACGAACCATCACCCCGCAGCCCCGCTCGAGTTCTCCCCCAATCTCCCAGCCGTCGACCACCACCCTCCGGTCCTCGCTCGACGAAACCCTAGCTACCCGAGCCCTTTCCTCCTCCTTCCTCCGCCTCGGCCACGACAGAACCCGCAGCCCCGACTTCTCCCCCATCTCCAGCACCGCCCCTCGCCAGAACCGTCCGGATCCCGAGCACCATCGTCATCGTCTTCCACCTCCGGCCAGACACCCCCGCCGTGGCTACACTTGAACCCTAGATCCGTCTTTGCCCTACTCCTGCGAGCCCCGGCGCATTGGGACGAAAACCCTAACCCTAACCTAGTTGGATGCACTACGGACACAGCCTGGACACAAGACTCGGTCGACGCAGGACCCGAAGGACGACTCGGACACGAGAAATCGGATTTCACGGAGTCCTGTTCAGCAATCGGAGTAGTACCTGCAGATCACACTGAGACCAGAGCTACAGCTGGAGCCAGGACCCCAGGCAAGTGTACCTTGCCAAATCCTGCAGTTTTTGCTACTTATTTTCTTGACTTAGTTATACATCAGTGGGCAAGTATACCTTGCCAACTTTACATTTCTTGTTGCATGTTCCTTTATTTATTATATTGTTGTGCATGCTTAACCTAGGACCATGTGACGTACTTAGCGTCCGATTATTAGTCGGGTGCCAACACCGTACGCGGTGTTGTGTATTGTCATCTAGAGATGGACATTCGTGACCCCCTTACATTCTCGTACTTGTCTTATCAAGTATACTTGACCCAGGACACTTGACACTGTTCATGAGACGGGATCTTCTCGAGATATTCGTGGTGATTCTGTATAGGATACAGGACTTGACAGAGATACTATATTCTTAGATACTATATGACTTGTTGCATTAGATAGGATCGTGCGTGACATGGACATGAGGCATCATGGACATGAGACGTGTGATTACATTGGGTGGGGAGAGACACACAGGCTACAGGCTGACCATATATATACACCCCTATTATTGTGAGGCACAAGACTCTGAAGCCCGAGCTTGGCCCATTACTCATTATTACTGCTGCTACCGGCTCCCCGACACAGAGCTTGTAGCGGCGTCAGCCTGAGTTCTAGTGCTGCTCTCAGCTTGCATATCACTTAGCTGGTTATTTAGTATCCCCTTATTGTTCCATCTATTGCTGGAGAGACCCGCATGCTACAGGTTGACTATATTATGTCGGATACTCAGTCTCCCGCTGAGCTAGACCATCTCATGATACCACTGCTACCGGCTCCCCTACACAGAGCTTGTAGTTGTTTTAACCTGAGTACTATTGATGTTCTCTCTTGTATTTCACACAGATGATTACATACTTACCCTATTTATTTTATTATTTGCTGTACTGCATTTATTTTGGCATGAGCTTTCTTGTACCTTGCTATGTCCCCTGAGGACCTGGATCCGGATTATGTCCCCAGGATTTACAGACGAGATCTATCCTGAGGTATACGGGACCGCAGCAGGAGCAGATTCAGGAGCTGATACAGGAGCTATACCGACCTTCGAGGACGAGATCACACTAGAGGACTTCTTCTGAGTATTGTCTGGTGATACTCATTTATTTCTATTTCCAGTTCCTTTATTTTTAGTCTATTGCATTGCTGTATCAGACTTGTTCTCGGATTGTTCTCCGAGACACAGTTATTGAGATTGTAGTTATTTTCTTTGTATTTATTCTGGCATTTGATCTATGATTATCTATTTTGGATGAGATTAGTATAGACTGTGGTTTGTATCATTGGACCTACTTATTCTTATATTACAGCTTAAGCATGCCCCGATGGATCCATTAAATTGGGTTTGTCCGTCGGTGTGTGCTGCTGGCCATTGCCACGCGTCCGGTCCCTCAATATTTTGGGACTGGGGCGTGACAGGGTGTCTCGTCTTGCTGAGGATTTGAAGGTTGAGGCAGTAGGACTTCAGCTGTTCGACATCGCCCGTACTTGGTTCAGGAATGAGCCACTTTTTGCTGATGTGGGGCAGTCTTGGGAGGTGTTCAAGGACCTCTTCAAGAGGAAGTTCTTTGCTCGGGAGGACAGATTGGACTTGGGGAGGCAGTTTGAGGGCATTACTCAGAGGAGCATGTCCGTGGAGGAGTACGCCGCAGAGTTCGGTAGGCTGAGCTGATTTGCTGAGTATTTGGTGAGGGATCCAGAGGTTCGGGCTATCCGCTGTTTGATAAATAAACGAACGATATGGAAACGAGATTTATACGAAACCCGCTCTTAGGTTACAAATACGAAGTACAATTAATCCTATACGAGGATGTTAAGTACAATTTTTTAATCTGGATAAATATTGCTATAGGAGTCTGATCTGCAGTCGATCACTTTGTCCTTTGGACCACACGATGTTGAAGAAGTGTCGTAGAAGACAGAAACCAGCTTCGAAGGTTGCTGAAGAGAGTGGATGCTCGATGCCAAAGTCGCCGATCACTACTCTTTGCTTGAGCTCTGGATTCTTCTCTCTTTCGACCGTTCTCTCCACCAATTTTCGACCTTGGACCTCTGTCAATAGAGGTCTCTATTTATAGAGTTTTAGTGACAGTGACCACTCAGTCGGCGTAGAAACCGAGTAGTAGAAAGTACAACACCCTTTTACATGATGGTTAAAATAACCGTTGCCCGCGTATAAATGACATTTTGAATGAGCGTGTGACGCGTGTCCAATTAAGAGACAACGCGTATAACTGCTGCGAAGATCATGGCATAAAAGCCCCGTAGGTAGTTATCCCTCGCGTAGAAAAGGTTGGCGTAGAAGCCAATAACTATCACCATGGCGTAAAAGCCAAACAGTTATCAAACCGACATAGAAGCCGAGTAGGCGTAGAAGCCGAGTAGGCGTAAAAGCCGAGTGGGCGTAGAAGCCGAGTAGGCATAGAAGCCGAGTGGGCGTAGAAGCCGAGTAGGCATAGAAGCCGAGTAGGCAAAGAAGCCGAGTGGGCGTACAAGATAGCTGATCCTCCTCCTCTGACTGAGGCCTTGAGCGAATTCTGGACCGAATAGCCTTATTATGCGCCAATGCAAATGTGGCCTGAGTTGGCATATTCCAAGGAGATAGCGTACAACGTGCTCCCATAGCTGAGAATAGCCTGATGGCGTAATGTGCCAAAGTGATGATGTGGACATTTTAGCCAAAATTATGGCTTTTGGGATATAATCAAATCTCTTGCATTAAATGCAGAGATCTGCCCCCATCCTGCGCATTAAATGCAGAGGCGTATCTTTGAAGATTTGCCATCATTCTGCGCATTAAATGCAGATACGCGCCTCGAACCCTGTACGAAGAGCAATTGATGATGTGGCGGTCTGTTTGTCTTCTGCGGAGCGTAAGAAGCTCACGTCTGCCTGTGTAAAACTAGGCAGCGTATTCCAGAGGCGTGTCTCTAAGATTTGCCATCATTCTTCGCATTAAATACAGAGCCGTATCTCGAAGATCTGCCATTATTCTGCGCATTAAATGCAGAGGCGTGCCTCGAGCTCTGCCATCACTCTGCACATTAAATGCAGAGACGTGCCTCGAGCTCTGCCATCCTCTGCGCATTAAATACAGAGACGTGCCTCGAGCTTTGTACAAAGAGCAGCTTTTGACGTGGCAGCCTATTTGTCTTCTGCGGAGCGTAAGAAGCTTACGTCTGCCTGTGTAAAACTAGGCAGCGTATTCCCTTGTACGCGTAAAAGCAGTTTACACTAAGGAAATGGCACTAAACGACAGCCTGGGTTGCTGTGCCGCACCATCATTATAGCCGTCGTCTGGGTAGTTGTGCAGTACTCTTTGTCAGGAGTTCAGACGTCAGGTTCACTGCATGATTTGATAGGTTCATTTCGGGGAATACGAAGCATTCCTCGTATACTTCAATGCTTTATTAAAGCGGATGAGTTTTACGCCATAAAGGCGATGTAGCACCCTTTTTACGCTAAAGCAGCCTGGACATACTGTATTACGCGGATGGTCCTTGAGCTTATATTTTACGCTGTGCTCAGCGAAAAAGCTCTGTTGCACGTTGACGGCTCTGAAGTCATCTTTTTATGCTGTCCAGCATTAACATGTTGCGTACAGCTATCCAACGTATTTTTTATGATTCTACAAGACCCCCTTCAAAGCTTTTAAATTCCTCATAATTTGAAACGCTTTGAATGAAGCATGAAACGGTCAAGTCTGATACGTCCTTCAAGGCTGACT
This sequence comes from Iris macrosiphon, assembly GCA_036927795.1. Lineage (NCBI taxonomy): Eukaryota > Viridiplantae > Streptophyta > Magnoliopsida > Asparagales > Iridaceae > Iris > Iris macrosiphon. The sequence goes on along the minus strand of JAYESA010000002.1, from coordinate 75,987,746 downwards.
TTATGGCAGAGTTATTGGGGATCCGTTGGGATTCGGTGGGCTCTCTCTTGCCTATAAAAGGCTGAGGAGTTTAACCTGTTCTTCCCATATTTCCTTCACCACACAGAGATGATCGCCGAAGTTCGTCGGGTCGATTTGAGGAAGAAGAAGACCATGTTCTTCCAGCATGTAAGGAGCCGAAAAAGACGGCGTCTTCGAGCAAATGTCCTCTGCAACGATGGATCATGGAAGGTATCATAGCCTCCTTTGCTCGGGATAATCAACAACTTTGTATGGCAGTTCTTCAGGAGAGAGAAAGGGTCTCTTTTGACCACACAGCTTGCAAGCTGTATTTTTTCCTGTCATTCGTGGACAAGAGCAGACAAACTAGCTCTGTCCTCGAGTATTGAGTTGCGTGAAATACCTCAACTCAATCTGTCATGACGTACGGAGCATGGGATCTGCATAATTAATGCAGGCCCAGTTTTGTATCCTCCCGACATGTATCATTTTCTTGTTAGTCGGTTGCGGAAACCGACTAACTGCTGGAGAAGATGGATGAAGATCTCCACCCATGCGAGAACCTGGCAGAACAGACTCTAGGGGTGGCCTTCCGACGACGACGAGGAAATCCTTTGTAGACAGGATTTCCCTCATATGTAATCATGAAAATAAAAAAAACCTTTGTAGACTGTATTTCCTTCATATGTAATCATGATTTTAATAAAATCGTCTTTCTTCTGTGCATATGATTATTTGCCATATACTTTGCTGTGAAGTCTGAATATGTGTAGCTTCGACACGTCTGGTAACTTTACGCCGACTCTGACAGAAAGAGTGCTAGGTGCCGTCCTGTTTTTTACGCATAACTAAGGATGCGCAGAAAGCCGCTTAGCATTCGAGTATTCGAACTGTCGTGCTGTCAAGAATGAGGAACCACGTAGAATTATGAACTGTCACTTCTGATAAACAGAATTCTTGTTCAGACATCATCTTCAAGAATGATTTCTCGAAAATCCCTTGGAACAGGGCGAGAAATGGATGTCAAAAACTGAGTCACCATCTTGAACTATAGATGAAATATTCAGACTGGAGTCTGGATGAACTTCCAATCGACCCAAGGAGAAGAGTCATTTTCAATGTTGAACTCTGTATGCTTCGGGTACTTGGGGCATTTTGAGGTCAAGAAGGAGTATCTTCTGTGTGAACTCTTGCAATTGACCGCCTTGAGAATTGTTCAGATATACGCATACTCTGGCCTGCGTATTTTTAGATATACGAAAAGTCATAGATCTGTAACTGTAGATGAGCGTAAAATCATAAGTTCGTAGCCTCTCGAGCATAAAAGCTGCTGAGCATAAGAGCATCCGGACATAGAAACTGTAGATTTGTAGCCTCTAAAAAGAAAATCTTCCGAGCGTGAAGTTGTGGATCTGTTGCCTCTGAGCGTAAAAAGCCACCGAGCGTAAAGTCATAGATTTATAGCTGCTGAGCGTGAAGTCGTAGGTTTGTAGCCTATCGAGCGTAAAAGCTACCGAGCATAAAAGCATCCGGGCGTAAAACCATAGACTTATAGTCTGTGAGCGTAAAACCGTAGATCTGTAGCTGTCGAGCGTAGAAAGCTCCTTAGTGTAAAAACCACGAATCTGCTTTGCACGAAAACTTTTTGAATTCTCTGACTGTCCGCCTTCTCTGAGTAATAGGCTGATGTAGTCCCTAATCATAACCGAATATTAAATGTAAGATTTGGTTCGGGATTCGAGGAGTCCATCCGAACTCTATATATACCCCAAGCTTTTCAGAGAAAAACTTTTCATCCGTCTTTTGCAAAAGAAAGCCTTCGTCCGTTCGAGTTCTCTCCTTCGTCTCCTCTCCGAGCATTCAGAGCTTTCAGCAATGGCCTCGAAACCGATCTCCTCCTCTAAGGGAAAGAGGACTGATTCTTCCTCTCGCTCTTCTGCCCAAGCGAGAGCGACTTCCGTCGGGCAAGGCGAGCTTCATCCTGAGCAAAGTGTCCCGCCGACGAGCAGTGCACCCGGCCTTAAAGGTAGAGCTTTTGGGACGAAAAAGAATGACTGAAAATCCTTCGCACACGTTGTACGTGAACGCGCTAGGTCATCTTCTGTGCTGATAGCCTCTTTGAGGAAGATGATGCACAGAGACGTTTCATCTTTTACGCCCACATTTCTAATGTGTCAGCGCAAAAACTCTATATTTTTGCAGTCGGGCGTAAAAGCTTTGATTGTCAAAACTTGTCGTATACTATAAAATTTGAGTGTTACGCTTCTAGATGGTAATTCCGGCGTAATAACTCAAACTTTGGCAGTCTGGCGTAAAACACAGACTGTCGAAACTTTGCGTATACTGCCAGCCTTGAATTTTACGTCTAGGAAATGGATTCCAGCGTAATGATCAAGTTTTTATAGTCTTGACGTAAAGCACAGACTGTTGATTTTTTGGCATATGTTGCAAGATTTGTAATGTCTAGTATAGAAACTGACGTGTCTTTCTTGCTTCTTGCAGTCAACTTGCATGCGTCTCCGCTGGCTGAGGTGATGGGTTCTACTGCCGGGATGCTTCATTCCAACTACCTGGAGGATTTGTCCCATGTGACATTTCCCATCTTTGGACCCCAGTATCCTGAAGGAAGGAGAATCCTGATATCGGCTCAAGGTGAGCGAACGCTGTTGAACATGATCAACGGAGAGCCCCTGACGTACATAGACGGGGACCAATACATAAAGTCGACTTTTCTCTTCGGGGACATGATTGACAAACAGTCCCAGACGAAGCCCAAGAAAGAACTCTGGGTTTTTCCTGCCGGAGGCTTGGTTCTGTATCTGCCCAAGATGCTGAGAGACTATCCCATCTCGGCATTCTTCCATGCTACACATCCCAGGAGGATGTCGTGGACGCTGACTCCCGATCTTCACGGCCCGATGGGGAAGATATTTCATCTGAAAGGAGCTGACCAGGGGTCGTTTGTCAGCCGTCCTTCCGGCTCTGTGATGCCGTTCAGGGGACTGTACCCGGGCAGCGTCCCGAGTGAAGACAGTTTAGTGCTCCAGCCGATCCAATTACCGACTTTCTGTAACAATTTCATGGGGCACGAGGGAGTATACCCTAAGGTGAACCCTCAGATAAGTGGGTGGATCACCCCTACAAATCTTCGATGGGCTCGTTTAGCTGAATGAGCCCTGAAGCATTTTCAGACCGAGCTGGAGGGCATTGGTTTGTTCACGGCTGTGAGTGCTACCAGTGTTGGGTTACCTCTCAACCCCAACCTGTTTCTGGCACCGATGGAGCGATATATCTCGCTCACCGGGACTTTCGCCACTCCACTGGGGGAGTTGGGATTGGCCCTCCACGAGATGGCAGAGATCTCGAGACTGCCGATGGGGATACTCCATATGAAGAGTATGTTCCCACGATCCGGGAGTTGGAGGATTCAGACCCTCGGGTAGTGGCCGTGTACCAGGAGCTGATGTGCCACTACCTCGCTTGCACCGCTTTCTATGGTGAGCCTTCAGATTTGGCTCACATTAATAAATGGGCGTCCTACCTCTTCTTTTACCGGGCCAGGACTGCTAAGCCGGAGAAGGTCTTGGATAGCAAGGATCAGCCTTTGAATCTCCTGAGCGTGCTTACTGCTCAGGTAGTCGACGATCTTATGGAGGATGCTGGGGCTCCGGACCAGATCCTCGACGAAGGGATAGGGAAATATCCTGCAGGCAGTAAGGCCTACAGTAATTTGAGGCATTGCCACAGGCCTCTGTCCAAGGAAGCTCAACTGGCTGGCTTCCTCTCCATATGGCTGCGCCGACTGGTGGTACCCGGCATCGCATCTGCGGACCGCATTCACCGTAACACGCTATGGCCTGCAGTGCGTCTGGTGTTCGGGGCAAGACTGGGCTTGCTCCCTGCCATGGTGTGTCACATACAAGCTGGCCTGAGGGCCATGACTGACGGGCTGCTCGCCGATGAAACTCTGCGTGATAGCTTTCCCATGGTAGAATTACCATACCTGTATTTGATGGGATGGTTAATTCTTCATAACCCCAGGGTGATGTCTCCCGGCTCTGGCAGTAGTTCGGGGGGTAGTTTCTTGTTGAACTACAAGAATTCCTCCTGGAATGTGACCACAGTTTTAGACTGTCGGCGGGTGCTGAACTTCAGTCACAGTTGGAAGCTTTTCTGCACTGTCCCCTTTGTACATCTTAATCAACAGGGGATCAGACTTCAGGATATGGGCGACGGGAAGACCGTTCTTTCTCCTGAGACTTTTAATTGGTTGGTCTGCATTAGATCTTCCCATTTACTGTACAGAAGTGAAGACCATTGCTTCTTTGAGCCCTACCTGCCTAGTCGGTTTGCCAGGCAATTTGGGTACGACCAGTTGTACATGGGCAATGCCGTCACCAGCTTCAGGTCCAGGGGCGGACTCATTGATGGAGCGAGAGGATGGTGATACTTTATCATGGGTTGCACTAGAGCAATCTTTACCGTGCCCGTTATTTCACTCTCCACGGAGCTACACATTCTCCACTCGTATGCCCAGTTCTATGTGGCAACCAACACCTTCCATCACAATTTTGATATGCATGGAAGTTTTAGGATGCCCTCTTCCAAGCCTGGGGGAAGAGTCGAAATCCTCTCAGTTTCTTCTGACGAGGGTGAAGAGTCCGTTAATCCAGATGAGCCTCTGTTGGCGGTACCGAGGGATGAAGTACCTCTGCCTGCAGGGCCTCTGGTAATCTCTGGGAAGCGAAAGGCTCCTGCTCCGAAGGAGACTTCCCCTCGCAAGAGGAAGAAGAAGAAGGTTACTCGTCCTCTCCGATTCCCGGCAATGAGGCTCCTGAGCCTGCGTTTTCTCTTGTTGGGGATGATTCTTTGATTGGAGGTTCCTCGCCTTTTAGAGAGGGACCCTCTAATGTTCCGGCTGGTGGTGCCGGAGAATCTCTGCTGGAGGCTGCTGTCGCTACTACCGCTTCGGGTAGTGGAACGAGATCGCCTTCGGGGCCGAGCCGAACAAGGATATCTTTATCCAGGTCCGCATCGAGAGAAACCCTTGCCATGTCTGTCGGTGCGCCCAGGGAGATTCCACCTGGTGAACCTCGAGTGGATCTCGGCGAAGATTCGGAAGAGTACCTGCCGATGTCAGTTAGCACACCCCCTTCCCCAGGTATAACAGCTTGCCTAGCATCATTAAGACATGAATTAGCTGTACTGGCCGCAGACGCGACATATACACCATCGGCCATGGGTAAATGTCGTCTTTACGCCTCTTTTTAGAAAAGTTAACATCATTTCGATATTAACTTTCTTTTGTCTTCTTTTCAGGGGAAGACATCTTCGGGGAGGGTAGTGTAGACGTGCCTTTTGGCTCTGTGTCAGGTCCTGGCGTCGACATGGAGGTACCCGGCCTTGAAGAGGAAACATTTTTGGGTGCTGGCTCGCCCGAGATGGTTCCGATATCTCAGGAGGAGGATGAGCCTGTCATTGCGATAATGCCTCCTTTGAGTACGCCGGTCACTTCGTCCGGTATTGGTGCATCTTCTTTTGTCGCACCACCTGTTGAGGCGACGGCTGTGGCAACATCGTCTGCGGTCGTTCCTGGAGGGGGATTCGCCAATATTACAGCCACTCCCAGCGTCCATTCGAATTTAGCCATGCTGACTGAGCAGTATACCAGTATCTTCTACACCGCTATAAAAACGTTGATATCAATGGTGTTGGAGAAGAATCTGAGCTTCGAGGCGCTGAGGAGGTCCTCTCAGTTTGCGATAGTGCCGATCAGAGAATACGATGACACTGGGGTAGCTGACACACTGGAGGAGATAGTCAATGGTTTGGAGCAACCCATTAACGAATATCAGCAGCTATCTCGTGGCAGCATTGACGACCTGGTCCAGGCTAGGTTCGACTCCTTGACTGCAGAGCTTGCTGGGCAACTGGAATCTCTGGACAAATCCGTCCAGGAACAGCAGCAGGAGATGGATCAGGAGCATGCCCAACTGGAGTACGTCATTCCTCAGCTGACTCAGTGCAAAGTCGACTATGAGTAAGTGACAACAAGGGTCCGCAGCTTGAGAGATAAACTCGCTCGAGCGGAGGAGGAGGCTGTCTCTTTGTCGGCAACTCGAGATGTGCTGAAGAATCAGAGGGAGACCGCCCAGCAGAATCTGACGCAAGCGGGTATTGTCCGCGCGGGTTTCATACGTACTTGGTCCGAGCTATCCGCTTTGAACAATGATGCAGCAAGGTTGGAGCGTGCTCGCGCTGACGTCTTGAACTCCAGGGATGAGAGGATGGCTGCTCTGGCACGGCAGATTCGCGACCTAACTGCTCCTCCCAAATGATGTACTTTTGTTTTGCTTTCCAATGTAATTTTGCTCTTTTTTGGGAATAATAAAGAGGCTTTCATCTGACTTTGTGGACCCATCATTTTGGAATATAAATGACAGGTTTGGATGAAAGTGATATCAGAGGTAATATGGACGTGATATACTCTCGGTAAGTTTTAGTAGGACATATCTATTTAGAGGTTATATGGACATGATAGAATACGCTTCAGCTAAAATTTGTACACAAAACACTATCAGAGGTAATATGGACGTGATAGGTCTTGAGGTTCCAAATTAGTTTAAACATATCTATTCAGAGGTTATATGGACATGATAGAATACGATCCAACTAGTTTCATTTTGGAAGTAGTTTTGTCAGAATGAGACTTTTGCCATATTCCACTTTAGCAAATGAGGTTAAGCGTAGTACCTCTTCAGGAATTTGCCATTGATAGGAGCCATTAACAAGTCTCCATTAGGCTTGGCTAACCTGTAAGCGCCGTTTGAGAACGTCGTCTCGATCACATAAGGGCCTTCCCACTTGGGCTGAAATTTACCCTTACTCCTATGAGTAAGAATCATCGGCCTTCTCAATGCTAAAACTAGCTCGCCAACTTTGAACACTCGTTCCTTTACTTTTTGATTAAAGGCTCTGAAAATGCGTGCTTGGTAGAACGCGATGCGCTGTTGAGCTTGGAGGCATTTCTTGTCTAATCCTTCTAACTCTTGAAGCCTTAACAGGTCATTCTTTTCTTGAGTCAACTCATTAGCCACGACTATCCTGAGTGACAAAATTTGAATCTCGATAGGGAGAACTACTTCGCTTCCGTAAACTAATGAGAATGGGGTACAACCTGTCGGTGCTCGTACCGTTGTGCGGTATGCCCAAAGATATTCTCCCAGCTTCTCATTCCAATCCCTCTTGTTCGAAGAGACGAACTTTTTCAAGAGCTTGATAATGGTTTTGTTGAAAGCTTCCGTCAAACCATTAGCAGCAGGATTATATGCCGTAGATGCCACATTTTGTATCCAATTTTTATCGCAAAATTGATGAAATGCTTGGCTGATAAATTGAGGCCCATTGTCATGAATTATCCTCCGGGGGATCCCAAAGCGATAAATGACATGATGCTTGATGAAGCTGATCACATTAGATGCCTTCACCTCAGCAAGAGGGATCGCCTCCGCCCATTTAGAGAAATAATCCGTGATGGCCAGTATGAACCGGTGACCTCTGGAAGAAGACGGGTGAATAAGACCAATGATATCCATACCCCATGCTTCGAAAGGCCAGGATACAACCGTAGGATGTAGATGTTCATAAGGTTGATGGATAAAGTCTACGTGGACCTGACAGGCTTTGCATTGTCTTGCATACTTTATGGTATCTGTGATCATAGTAGGCCAGTAATAGCCCATTCTCCTGATACGATCCTGTAGCTTAGGACTGGGTTGATGCGCTTCGCATACGCCGTCGTGAGCTTCACGGATAATCCGTTGTGCTTCATCACCAGAGAGACATCATAATAATAGTCCGTCATAAGACCGGCGATATAGACATTGTGAAGACGCGTCAAAATAGAAGCGCAATGATCGTCTTTTGACGGATATTGCTTCTTTAGGGTCTTCTGGAAAGATTCCGTATGCCACGAAATCTATAAAGGGGCTTCTCCAGTCTCTCTTTGGAAGATATGTGTTCACAGCGTAGCTGTGTTCTATGTGAAAGTTATTTTTCACACAGAATAAATTTTTGTTAAGAAGGATCACCGAATTCTACTTTCTTATAAGGGTAGCTAAATCTGCAGCTAGACTGGCTAGGACATCAGCTTCCAGATTCTGAGATCGAGGTACATGCTCTAGAAAGAAATCTCTGAATATCATGGCTATCTCGACCGTTGCTCGGTGATAGGGGATGAGGTCTAGATTTCGGACTTCATATATTCCTCTGACTTGATTGACGATCAGCAGAGAATCACCGAAAGCTTCCAGAGATTCGACGCCCAATTCTTTAGCGACTTGGAGCCCGATTAGTAGAGCGTTATACTCCGCCACATTGTTAGAACAGGGCTCGCTAAGAGAATATGCTCGGTAGATGACGAGCTTATCAGGAGTAACCAGGACAATCCCTACTCTTGAGACCATGTTTCCCCTGGGACCAGTTTTGGAGGCACCATCGAAGAACAGTTGCCATGCATCACTTGCCATTATGGAATTACATTCTGCAACTTCGTCGAGAATGTCCTCGTACAGTTTGGAGGTCTCCAGGATCAGATGAGCAGCCAGGAAGTCAGCCAACGCTTGGCCTTTTATGGACTTCTGAGGGACGTACACCATGTCATACGGTGTTAATAACATCACCCAAGTCGCGAGTCGGGAGTTAAGAACACTCGACTTGTTCATCAATACCCGGAGCGGATTGATCCTGGAGATGATGTGAATGGTTTGTCCTGTGACATAGAGCCGCATTTTCTGGATAGCGAATATCAGAGCCAAGCATTCTTTTTCCACTGGATTGTACCGATGTTCGTCTCTGACCATCATCCTGCTGAGGTAGTAGATAGCCTGTTCGTGACCCATATCGTTCTTTTGTGCGAGAAGAGCTCCTAGAGAATGATCCATCGCTCGAACATACAGCATGAATGGTCTTCCTATGACGGGAGGCACCAGAACTGGCGGACTAGTGAGATAGCGTTTGATATCATTAAACGCTTGCTGACAGGCTTCGTCCCATACGAAGGATACACCTTTCTTCATGAGACGGGAAAAAGGCTGACATCTCCCAGAGAGGTTGGATATGAATCTCCGGATATAAGCCAGACGACCTTGAAATCCCCTGAGTTCTCTCAGATTACGGGGCGGTCGTATTTCTAAGATGGCCTTGACTTTATCAGGGTCCACTTGAATGCCTTTGGCGGTAATGATAAATCCCAGGAATTTGCCACTAGATACCCCCAGAAAGGACTTTGTAGGATTCATTTTGAGTTGATGTTGGCGCATCAACTCAAATACCGTCTTCAAGTCTTGGATGTGATTATCCTTGAGGCGGCTTTTGACAGCTACATCGTCCACGTAACACTCCATTGTTTTGTATAAATGCTCATAGAATATGTTACTCATAGCCCGTTGGTACGTAGCCCCGGCATTCTTCAATCCGAAGGGCATGATCGTATAGCAATACACCCCCAATGGTATCCGAAAGGCAGTATGCTTCTCGTATTCAGGATGCATCTTGATTTGATTGTGTCCTAAAAATCCGTCCATGAAAGACATACGTTCAAAACCGCATGTATTGTCAATCATGACGTCTGTAATGGGAAGAGGAAACTCATCCTTGGGGCAGGATGCATTCAGATCTCGGTAATCGATGCAGACACGTACTTTCCTATTTTTCTTCATGACCGGGACAACACTGGCGACCCAGTCGGGATGTTGTTCTTCCCGGATGAAACCACAGGCTATCAACTTCTTGATTTTAGCTTCAATGGCATCCATCATGTCCGGGCGGAACCGGCGTTGGTGCTGCTTCACAGGCTTCGAATCGGGCAATATATTGAGCTTATGAGTAGCCACCTTTGGATCAAGGCCTGGCATGTCCTCATAATTTCACGCAAAGACGTCGATATATTCTTTTATCAGCTGGATAACTTCTTTCCTTTCTGCTTCGGAAAGATTGTTACTGATAAATATCGGCTTTGGCGAAAGTTCATCCCCAACGTCAATCTGGATAACTTTATCTTCAGTGGGAGGTTCTCTCTGTTCGAAGCAGAATTCCCATTATGTATCTATTTGCTGAGCCCAAGCGTCATTCTCAAACAGTTCAGATTCTTGTTCGTCTGCTTCGAAGGAATCCGTCATTACCATATTTACTGATAATGTTCGTTCGAGAGCATGAGATGAGTCAGAGGGCGCTGAGCCATTTTGAGAAGAGGAAAAGATATCCTCGTTTGACTCAGGAGTAGCAAGGGAGGTGGTATACCCTAACCCGAAACGAGTTCGTTGGTAGTAGGGATTGCCGTGCAGCGGCATTCGTCTGCCTTTTCCGTAGTTGAGACCCGGTTCCAGCTTCAAGTTATAACCCATACTTTGTATGATCTTCAAAGCTTGTGGGCTGTATCTGTGAACCTGCATTTTACCGGCATCGTCATCGGAAGAATCTTCTTGCACAATCGGTTCATTGCACATGCGGCCGAAGACTATTGAATGCTAACTGCTGTAAGTAGGCGGGACAATGAAGATAGAATCCTCATGTGGTCCATATGTCGTGGTGACATTGGATGATGACGCTACTTCCCACATATACGGATGATAGGAATCTATAGCTTCCAAGAATTTTTGTGCTATAGGTTCTATATCGTCATGGGGAGAGGATTCCTGATTCGAAATTTGAGCATCAATATACTGGAAAAGAGGATGTTTATTATCATCTGAAACTGCGTTCCCGGTTGTATTTACATCAATCGGCTGCCTGTTGCGCCGAAGGTTGATGACCAAGGGTGGAGGCTTCTGGTTTAAAGTGATCACTAGAGGATCACCCCCTTTTCTTGACCTAGTTTTGTTCAGGTGGATAGCCATAGGCTCTATGGCTTTTGGACGAGTAGTCCGTCCTTTCACCTTGATTGACAGAGGTTGCTCGGCAGAGGGTTCTTCTGGCTCCCGGTGGGATTCCTTCTCTGCTTCGGCTGATACCTCTTCCGTGTAGTCTTGAGAGTACAACACGGCATCAGAGTAGTAGGATTCTACTCCTTTAAACGGGTTCAGGTCAGCAAACTCCGTTTGTACTGTTCCTTAGGCATCTACATATTTAAAGCATTGATGTAGAGTCGAAGGAACGATGTTGTGGTCGTGGATCCAAGGTCTACCCAGTAGAATATTGTAGGATACCTCTGAATCAATGATATAACATGTAGCCACTGATCTGAGGTTGCCAATCTGGATCCTTAGGCGAATTTTCCCCAACGGCTTACTTTTCCTGGTAGGAATCCTCAGCGGTCTAAGCAGACTATGAGGAAAGATGCTGATTGATGATCCCGAATCTATGTGAATCCGGTCGACCTCCATGGAACCGACGTACCCGGTGTAATAGAGGGGTCTGTCATGCCTGTTATGTTTTAACAGCATGTCATCTTGAGTGAAAGTGATATTCGGGACCACCTCCATCACACTGTGGCATTGAGGACATGCCACGGGTTCTTCGTCAAGGGACTTGAGCTGGGTCAAGTATGCATCCGCCTGCATCAATGCTTCACTCAGGGCTTGACGAGTGTCTTGAGAGAGCCTGAGTAATTCAAAGATGGACAACCTGGCTGGTGTGTTAGCCAATTGGGCCAGGATGTCGAAGTTGTACGGCTTCTCTAAACCTTTGTTTCGAATATTTTTCACAGGTTTATTGAAACACACTTCTTTTTGCTTCCCTTTGTCCGCCGAAGTTGGTCTCGAAGGACCGGCCTCTGGTTCTGAAGGCTTGGTAGCTGAAGCGTCTGCCGGTGCATCTTCCCGACTTGCTCCATAGTCCTGGAGGTAAGCTTTCCCTGAACTGGTTCCAGTAGCCAAGACCTCGTCTTCTGATGCCGAGTATACCATAACCGTGTAACATGGTTTACGTTTCGAGTTTTTCTTAGACTTAGCCTTAGCAGCTTTAGTCTCTTTCTCGATCTCTGGCACCAGATCTGGATGAACCCACATAATCTCGCCTCGCTGGGTAGTTAGGGGTAGCAGGTCATGATTTTGACCCCTAGGTGGAGGGAGATTAACGATGTTTATCGTTGTCCGGAAAATAGGTGTAACACCGTCCGAGACTTCTTGGGGAGGCAGATTGCCAAATTGCAGAGAGATCATGTTGGCTGTGACCGTCTTCTCACTGTTGCGCAGAGTGATGGCCTTAGCATCGATCAGCTCCTGGATCTTCCTTTTCAGTACATAACACGCTTTTGTAGGGTGGTGTATGTATCTATGGAAGATGCAGTACTTAGGGTTATTAGTACTGCCGACTTTATTAGGCCGCTTCTCCTCAGGAAGGATAATCTTGCCGCTTTTGACGAGACACTCGAATATGCTCGGAATATCATCGTCATCGAAAGAGTATATTTCAATGGGCCTGGAAGTCCCAGTTTTCGTCTGCGTGGTTTCCGTAGTCTTTTGTCTGGACGTATTGATTGCCAGAGCTTCTTTTCCTTTGGCACCACGAGGATGGTCGCTGTTGGGGGATGACCTCTTGCCCCTATCGGAGGTAGAGATCATGATGCCATTATCACGAGCCTTTCGACTGTTGTCCTCGGCGGCTACCGCTGAGATGATGAACGAGGGCCAATCATGGAACTGATATGGTCCTGTGAACGCCGAGATTACGAAAAGAAGGTTCTTCCTGCAAATGTCCACCAATGTCGAGTCTGGAACTCCGGAGGCATTTGCAAAGTGGCTTGATGAAAACGTTCGATGAAGGTGCGAACGTCCTCTTTTTCCCTCTGTTTCACTTCGATGAGAGAGGACATAGACATGTCCATCCCTCCTTCGTAGAATCTTGCGAAGAATAAAGCTTTGAAGTCATCGAAGGAAGTAATACAGTTGTCCGCCAGGCTGCGGTACCACTAATAAGCCACTCCCGAGAGACAGCCCTTGAACACCCGAGTGAGGAGGGCGTCATTCCCTTGTAATAACACCGTCATCATACTGAAGTAGTTCATGTACTGACTCGGTGATGTTTTTCCCTCGAACAGAGCCATGGTCTGTGGTTTGTATTTAGGAGGGAAATGGGCCTCTTCCCAGATAGCCGGGTAAGGCTGGTTGATTCCCAATTTCTTGAGCTGATCTTTGTGCTTCAAGGCATCAAATTGGGCTTTCAACTCCCGTACTGTCTGTATCAGATTTTCAACCGGTAGTGGGACCACGGAGTGGTGAGGAATCGGTTGTATCGCGACTCCAACGGGAGGTAATACATTCTCCGAGTAAGGAAGCGGAGGAACTGCTGACTCCTGATCTAGAGCAGGCTCTTGGATCACGTTGGATGGTGGTAAGTCCACCCCCATACGTATCCGAGTTTGAGGGACCGATGCTTGAGCTATTGCAGCCGTATGTTGAGTCAGTATCATCTGGTGCATCTTCTCCATCATGGATTGTATCTCTTTCAGGGATCTCCAGTATAGTAATGCGTTGCTCAACGCTCCCTGATGGGGAAGCTTCCTCGCGTTCATCTCCAATGGCATAAACTCCCATCTTCCTGGGTGTCATTGAAAGATTAGTATAGGTCTCTGTAGAAGTTGACTATATACTTTCGGCATCTGATTCGGGAGACTGGCGACCCCCAGCATCGGAATCAGAAGAGTACGAAGCCGGTTGTCGTGACCTCGAATGGGTGTTTTGGAACACCCCAGCTTCAGTGTTCCTAAGGAGCATGTTGAATCTCCTTCGGCTCGGAGTTCTAGAGGGATGACGTCTTGAGCCCGACCTTCCTCTAGGTATGTGTGAAGCCATGTTCACAGATGCATGCGTGGGTTCTTCTTCCTGAAAAGACGGAGAGTAGCTCAACCGGTCGAAAACTGACCATTTTGCTTCAGAACAGCAATAATTAGGTAGTTATCCCTCGCGTAGAAAAGGTTGGCGTAGAAGCCAATAACTGTCACCATGGCGTAAAAGCCAAAGAGTTATCAAACCGGTATAGAAGTCGAGTAGGCGTAGAAGCCGAGTGGGCGTAGAAGTCGAGTAGGCATAGAAGCCGAGTGGGCGTAGAAGCCGAGTAGGCATAGAAGCCGAGTAGGCATAGAAGCCAAGTGGGCGTAGAAGATAGCTGATCCTCCTCCTCTGACTGAGGCCTTGAGCGAATTCTGGACCGAATAGCCTTAATACGTGCCAATACAAATGTGGCCTGAGTTGGCGTATTCCAAGGAGATAGCGTACAACGTGCTCCCATAGCTGAGAATAGCCCGATGGCGTAATGTGCCAAAGTGATAATGTGGACGTTTTAGCCGAAATTACGGCTTTTGGGGATATAATCAAGAGATTTGATTATATCCCCATCTCTTGCATTAAATGCAGAGATCTGCCCCCATCCTGCGCATTAAATGCAGAGGCGTGTCTTCGAAGATTTGCCATCATTCTGCGCATTAAATAGAGATACGCGCCTCGAACCCTGTACGAAGAGCAATTGATGACGTGGCGGTCTGTTTGTCTTCTGCGGAGCGTAAGAAGCTCACGTCTGCCTGTGTAAAACTAGGCAGCGTATTCCAGAGGCGTGTCTCAAAGATTTGCCATCATTCTGCGTATTAAATGCAGAGGCGTGTCTCGAAGATCTGCCATTATTCTGCGCATTAAATGCAGAGGCGTGCCTCGAGCTCTGCCATCACTCTGCTTAAAGACAGAGATGTGTCTCGAGCTCTGTCATAACTCTGCGCATTAAATACAGAGACGTGCCTCGAGCTCTGTACGAAGAGCAGCTTTTGACGTGGCAGCCTGTTTGTCTTCTGTGGAGCGTAAGAAGCTTACGTCTGCCTGTGTAAAACTAGGCAGCATATTCCTTTGTACGCGTAAAAGCAGTTTACGCCAAGAAAATGACACTAAACGACAACCTGGGTTGCTGTACCGCACCATCATTATAGCCGTCGTCTGGGTAGTCGTGCAGTACTCTTTGTCAGGAGTTCAGACGTCAGGTTCACTGCATGATTTGACAGGTTCATTTTGGGGAATACGAAGCGTTCCTCGTATACTTCAATGCTGCATTAAAACGGATGAGTTTTACGCCATAAAGGCGTTGTAGCACCCTTTTTACGCTAAAGCAGCCTGGACATACTGCATTACGCGGATGGTCCTTGAGCTTATATTTTACGCTGTGCTCAGCAAAAAATCTCTGTTGCACGTTGACGGGTCTGAAGTCATCTTTTTATGCTGCCCAGCATTAACATGCTGCGTACAGCTATCCAGCGTATTTTTCATGCTTATACATCCGCTTCCACGAGGGTCTAAACTGGAAAGTGAAGATCCTCATTCCGTCTTTATGTAGACGTATTTAGAGATGCTTGCGGAGGTATGCAAGGTTGAGCGAAAGTTGGACTTGAAACCCAAGAGAGACCGCGATTCTTTTCTGGGGGCTAGTAGCAGCACAGTGCTTGCTAAGCATCCTCATTTCTAGTTTAGACCTTTTCAGCAGCCACAACAGCACCAGACTCCAGCTAGGGTGCCGGTTTACCAGGCACTACAGTAGCAACAACAGAGACAGTCACATCAAGCTTCCTACCACTTCTTCAAGAAGTTCGGCTATATCTGAAAAGTTTACATGAAGAGGTTGAGAGTTTGTCTGTATTATGGTGCCGAGGGGCATCAGCTGAGGGATTATCCCTCCAACCCTCGTCGTGCAGTTTAGGGAGCAGCTCCAGCTCCGAGAACATAGGCGAGGCCACTTGCAGTACAACCAAGGGGACCACCGCTTTCGACCCAGCAGCAACATTATGCCCAGCACCAGCATCAGGGGGGTGTATCTCAGGGACGAGCATTTGCCATGACGGTCGAGGAGGCCGAGCCCACCGGAGATGTCATCGTAGGTTCTGTTCTTCTTAATTCTATTCCAGCTTTATCATTGTTTGATAGTGGTGTTTTCCATAGTTTTGTATCTATTTTTTTTGCTTTAAAGCATCATTTGGTAGCTGAGTCTTTGCTTAGGAATTGCAAGATCATGACCGGGGGAGTCATTATCTTGGTTAGTGATATTTGCAAGGATCAGAGAGTTACTCTCGGAGGCTGGGAGCTGAGTGCGTGTCTACTTGTAATGTCACTTCCGAGCTACGATATTGTACTCGGGATGGATTGGTTGAGTAGACACCATGCTAGTATAGATTGTAGAGGAGGTAAAATTTTGTTTAGCCCGCCCGGAGAGCTAGAGTTTGAGTTTGCTAGAGGAGATGGAGAGAAGAGAGAAGGCATTATCTGTAGAACTATGGTGGAAGACAAGGAGTTATCGCACCCTTTGATAGCAGAGTTTTTGGATGTGTTTCCTGAGGAATTGCCAGGATTGCCGCCAGATCAAGATGTTGAGTTCTCTATAGACTTGGTGCCAGATGCAGAACCAATTTTACAGCATGTCTATAGAGTAAACAACAATGAGCTAGTCGAGCTGAAGAAGCAAGTGAATGAATTGCAGGATAAGGGGTTTATCAGATCCAGTTCTTCATCGTGGGGAGCCCCGGTATTGTTTGTACCGAAGAAGGATGGATTGGTGCGCATGTGTATCGATTACAGGGTATTGAATAATCTCACTATCAAGAATAAATATCTATTGCCACTAATTAATGACTTGTTCGATCAGTTGAGTGGCGCCAAGGTATTTTACAAGATAGACTTGAGATCAGGCTACCACAAGGTGAAAGTGAAGCCGAAGGACATTTCGAAGACTGCTTTTAGGACTCGGTATGGCCAGTATGAGTTCATGGTATTGCCATTTGGGTTGACTAATGCTCCAATGATATTTATGAATTTGATGAACAAGGTGTTCCACCAGTACCTTGACAAGTTCATGGTGGTGTTCATCGATGACATACTCATATACTCGAAGACACCAGAGGAGCACGAGGAGCATCTGCGAATTGTGTTGGATGTGCTGAGAAATAAGAAGTTGTATGGAAAGCTGTCCAAGTGTGAGTTCTTCTTGGACAAGGTGGAGTTCTTAGTATATGTTGTGACTGGTGATGGAATTTCAGTGGATTCGAAGAAGATCGCAGCAGTGGAATCTTGGAAGACCCCAAGCTCAGTGGCAAAGATCAGAAGTTTCTTGTGTCTAGCAGGCTACTACAGGAAGTTTATACAAGATATTTCAAGGATTGCCGAGACGATGACTAGACTCACCAAGAAGGATGCATAATTTGTTTGGACAGAGGAGTGCCAAGCTACTTTTGAGGAATTGAAGACGAGGTTGACGTCTGCTCCTATTTTGACGTTGCTATCAGGGTCTGGAGATTTCACTATTTATAGTAATGCATCGGGAAAAGGGCTGGATTGTGTTCTTCAGTAGAATAGAAAAGTGATTGCCTATGCATCTAGGCAATTGCGTCCTAATGAGAAGAACTATCCTACCCACGATTTGGAGTTTGCAGCAGTCATCTTTGCCTTGAAGTTGTGAAAATACTATTTATACGGAGAGCGTGTGGAGATCTTTACAGATTACAAGATCTTGAAGTACGTTTTTACTTAGAAGGAGTTGAACATGAGGCAGCGTCGGTGGCCGAAACTGATGAAGGATTTTGACATATCCTTACAGTATCATCCGGGGAAAGCTAATGTAGTTGTCGATGCCTTGAGCATGTATCTGGTAGCTATATTTTTGACGCATGATCGGTATTTGTTGGAGGATCTGAAAAACTTGGGCATTGGGTAATAGTCCCTAGTTTTGCCATACAGATGTGGGGGTTGCAGATACACTCAGAGTTGATGGACAGGATCAAGGCATCCCAGTATGATGATGTATCTCTGAGAAGCATCAGAGCCCAGGTGAGAGCAGGATTGGAGGATGATTTCACCATTGCTGAGAATGGTTCTTTGTGACATGGTGCTAGATTATGTGTGTCAAGTGGGGAGCTGTGTGAGGAGGTATTGCAGGAAGCTCATCACTCTCAGTATTTCATACATCCAGGTGCCAACAAGATGTATTGGGATATGCAAGAGAGTGTATGGTGGTATGGCATGAAGAAGGAAGTGGCACAGTTTGTATCCAGATGCTTAGTGTGCCAGCAGATAAAAATCGAGAGGCAGAGGCCAGGTCGATTACTTCAGCCATTTTCCATTCCAGAGTGGAAGTGGGAGCATATTACTATAGATTTTGTGTTTGGACTTCTACGATCTCCAGGAGGAAAAGACGCGATTTGGGTCATCGTTGACAGGTTGACCAAGTCGGCCCACTTTTTGCCTTTCAAGGTGGGTTTATCTACAAAGAAGCTGACAGAGATGTGTGTGAGGCAGATCATCAGGATACATGTGGTTCCTGTCAGCATAGTCTCAGATCGGGATAGTCGTTTTACTTTTTATTTATGGAGGAGTTTGCAGGCGAGTTTGGGCACCCAGCTCAAGTTCAGTACTATATATCACCCCCAGATGGATGGGCAGTCAGAGAGGACCATTCAGATTCTCGAGGATATGCTGCACACCTCTGTACTAGATTTCGAGGGATCTTGGGAGGACCATCTCTATTTGTTAGAGTTTGCTTATAACAACAGCTACCAGGCTAGTATAGAGATGTCACCATTTGAGGCTATGTACGGTCGAAGATGTCGTATTCCCTTGTCATGGGATGATGTTGGAGAGAGAGCTTTGCTAGGGCCAAAGATGGTTGTGGATGCAGCGGAGAAGGTTAAGTTGATCAGAGACAGACTTCAAGTGGCGCAGGACAGACATCGGTATTAGGCCGATAGCCAATGGAGACCTTTGGAGTTTTAGGTATAGTTTTAGATTTTTTGTTTTGTGCTTGATGTTGATTATTTGTTATAGATTAAGTTCTTAAGGTTGTATTTTGTTCTAGGTTGGTAGTCTGGTGTTTCTGAGAATTTCTCCGACACGAGGCACGACTTGTTTCGGTGGAGACGATAAGCTTAGTCCGCGATTCATCGGACCTTTCAGTATTCTCGAGAGGGTCGGTGCAGTTGCTTACAGACTAGACTTGCCACCTGCATTGGAGGGAGTGCACAGCGTATTTCACGTATCGCAGTTAAGATGGTACGTGACGAATCCTAATCACGTATTGGATCACTCGGAGATAGAGGTGGCCCTACTCTTAGCTATCCAGAGCAGCCAGTTGAGATTCTGAATCGGAGAGAGAAGGTGCTGAGAAACCAAATTATTTCCTTGGTACGTGTCGTATTGGGGCATCACTCTCCGGATGAGTCTTCCTGGGAGAGGGAGTACGAAATGCGAGAGCGTTACCCATATTTGTTTGTACCTTGAGGTATGTTCTTTCCTGATTTTGTTTTATTTTTTGGGGGTTGTTTCGTTTTTGAATTTTGAGGACGAAATTATTTTAAGGGGGGTAGACTTGTCACTACAATATTTTCTAGGAAGGATATTTGGGTCATTTCATAATATTGTACATGTTGAATATTTATTTATTATATTATTTATTTATTGTTAGATATTAGATTTAATTGTTGGACTTGTGTTAGTGGACATAACTAGATTAGACTAGACTCATGGACCAACATTAATTCTAGTTAGATTGAGCCCAACAAACAAGCCATACATTAAGAGGATGACTTAATTAGTTAGACCAATTAGTTTAGAACCGTCCTTCCTTAATTAATTCCTGCATGACAAGCCCCAAGAGGTATTGTAGACTTTCATAGTGACTTGGAGAAGGGGGTAAGGCCGGCCACAAGGGGGGAGGAGAGAGAGAGAGACTCTCTCTCTTTCTCTCTTCATCCATTCTTTCTAATTCTAGATCTAGAATTTCCCTCATCCAAATTCCTTTATCCCTATACCAATCCCTTCCCAAATTCTTTCCCAATATTTTCTCTACTCACCATTGGAGGCTATTGGAACAAGGAGGAGGCAAGAATCTACAAGGAGGAGGAATGGGCACAAGTTGAAGGCTCTTGACACTCATTTAGAGACTTGCATTGAGAATCCATCTCCCAAAAGGTACAAATCAGTTTTCCCTCTCTATTAGACTTTAAATCTATAATTTAATCATTAGGAACCCTACCATGTACTAAGGCTACCCATAGGAAGTGGAATTAGGTTCATAGGAGGCCTATGGAGAAAGTTATATGGTATTTTGTGACAATTTTGGGAGAATTTTGAGATTGACACATCTTGTGTTTGTCAATAGGTCAATTAAACCAATTTGACATGTGTTTGATATGACGACCCGATTTCGTAGAATCGTTGAGGCATCCCCCGAATCGTGACCGCCGTGCGGGCCTGGAGTTGTGCCCGCACAAAGCTTTAATAATTTGCATAGCAAGCACATATTCATAGTACGCAGATAAATTAAAATACAGATTTGAAACATGGAAAAGTTCTCTTTATTGATAATGAACATCTATTACAAACTCCTGAACGAGTCAGCTAATATGCCGAACGGCTTACAAAAGTGTTGACTCAAAATGAGATAGCAGTCCTGTACATTATATCCCTTTACTAAACTTCAAAAGATATAGACCTCCAGGCTGGAGGACAGCTTTGCCACGGAGCTGCATTTGTGTATGAAGAGTTGCAGGCTCCTGTCTTCAAAATGCTTCAAGGGGCGCGGTGAAGATGCGCCAACAGTTGGACTGGATCGGGAAGACGACTTCGGCTCCTCGCTCGGTTCGCCTCAGTACGGAGAACCTATTTCAACGAGGGTCAGCATGTCAAAACATACTGGTGAAGGTGAGCTAGCCGAACTATACCAATCCACACGTTGTTTTAATGAAGCATGCATATTTTGTGGGTTTCTATCTTGCCTTAGTTCATTTACAAGTAAGCAGCATATAGAATTTACTAAAATGAACGTGCCACTGTTCGGTGGATTTTACCTGACCGTCTGAATTACCTGCACAATACTTATCATGCCTTCCCTGCCACGAAAATACAAGTTAGTTTGCAACAGGTTTAAATATACACGTTGGGATCACTGGCTAGAAGCCATAATGGACCGTTTAGTCTTGAACGAGGATGGAATGCAGCAAAGATTCATTGGTGGCTGCAGACTATCCTTGTCCAGATGCGTGGGACTATCGTGAAGTTCCGTCCGGACCGGATCGGTGCCAGTGCCCCAGCAACCGTCCGCAGGAACCCGTTACCTTGTGCACAAGTTGTCCGTGATCAATCGTTCGTGATACGTTAACGTTGATGCCGTTGAGGCAATATAAACATAAGACAAGCAACATTACATGATTCGTTTTGCATAGTCTTCCTGACAGTTTATTTCATAACAAGTGTATTCCATGCTTAGCACAATTTATGGAAGAAGATGCATTCTAGCAAAACTTGAAGCATGTAAAGAACATTCATATAAACAAGCATGCAGTTTAGTAACCGTTCCCAAGTTGAATGACAAGCAATATAATCCAAGTCCATTTCCTTTTTATCTTGGTTTCTTTTATTATTACTTGGTATCGTTTGATCGGGGCAAAGAAGAATGCAGATTTTAGGGCGTGAAGCTTGGAAGCAGGGCTAGCTAATCGGGTTGGTAGCTACTCACTTAGATTGTTGAAAGGAATAAGGAAAGAGGCGCTTCACGACTCCGCTCGCAAGCCGCCTACTGCTCGTTCACCTGCATTACGAACAGCTCGATCAATACCTCTTTCACTTTTCCAATCTCGAAATTGAAGTACAGTTCAATGAACGAAAACAATGAAAACCATCGAAATCGTTCAAGGAAAACAAGCAAATCCCAAAACCAACTCAAAGCACGAAAGCAACAAGTGACATCGAAAACTGAGGCAATAAAAGATAGCAGCGGAGAGGTCCCTCCTGACTCTGCCGCTAAGTCGATCCCGGGGGCACGGTCCACTGAATATGGAAATCGATTCCGAAGAAACAAATCCATAATGAGGACGAGTTCTTAATTTAATCTATCCTGATCGAACGATACCGTCTTGTGTTTCTTAGTCGCACTCTCCGCACCACGAGAACGGGGCGCTACATCCTACCCAACCAATTGAAAGTTTCGTCCCGAAACTTAGGAATAGTGCTTACTGTTAGGGAACGTGATGTTGAACAGAATAATTTGGACAGTCTCGAATCATATGGTTTGAATCACCACAAATGAGACATTGCCCGAGTTTCTTGCGGCACGTTTCAGCTGTGTGCCCTGGTTTCTTACAATAAGAACATGGTTGCCCTGGGTTTCCTCTCCGTGGACCGCCGTGGTTAGGGCGCTTTGCAGCAGTGTTTCCTCTATCGTTGCCTTGGCGTTTGTGATTGTAGGTATGCACAGCGCCGGTGGAAACATGAGGATACTGCGGTTCTAGAGATAGGGCATGATTTATTACTTCATACATTGTTCCATACTGATTATTGACCACGTGCGCATGGATGGCAGGGCGCAGACCGCCTTCAAACCTTCTAGCTCGACTCGCTGCATCAGGTAAATAGGCCTTAGCAAATTTAGAGAGTCGGTTGAATTCGGCGGAGTATTGCTTCACTGTCATACTGCCCTGCCGCAGTTGTACGAAATCATTCTCCATTTGACGTTGTACTGGAGGGGGTATAAACTCCTCTTCAAACGCGGCACGAAAAGTCGTCCATGAGATCGCCTCCTCTCCGTGATCAAATTGGAGAGATCGTCGATGCACGTTCCACCAATCGTGCGCGTTGAGGCGAAGCTGAAGTTGGGCGCAGACGACGCGCTTCTCTTCGGGGACCTCTAACAGAGCGAAGTGATCTTCAAGTTCGGCCAGCCAATCTAGAGCTACCACTGGATTCCTCAGTCCCGTTGAATGGGGTATTGCAGACTTTCTTGAAGTGGCCAAAGTCGAAGGCAGTCACGTCCCTCGGCCTTGGAATTTACGGCATCTCTACTTCAAGCACGGGCTGTTCCACCGGAGTCGTTGTTGTTGCGGCAGAATGGTTGGCAGCCAAAGTCTGAACGATTTGTTGCAGGGTATCTACCTGCTTCTGTTGGACTGAGAATCGGGTCTCTAGATTGCTTTCGAACTTGGCTTGGTGAGCATCGTCTCGTTGTCGTTGTGCTTCTAACATTTGCATCACCCGCTCTAGCGGGTTGACTTGAGACATGCCTCGCTGGCTCTGAGAGCTTCCCAAAGTACCCGAACTACTTTTTTGTGTTTCGTTCGGTGGTTGCGCTGCAGATTGCGCTGGTGCCATTCCTTCAAAAGAAGGTAAATTATATTAGAATAATAATGTATTATGGACTTATTGCATGAACGTATCTCATTTTGGCCTAGCGAGTTCAAGAGTTCGCACAGAAATTTAATCGTTAAAGGAACTTTTCCAGTGCGAGAGTCTAAGGAACTTGAATTTGTGCTCTGATACCACTATGTCATGACCCGATTCCGTAGAATCGTTGAGGCATCCCACGAATCGTGGCCGCCGTGCGGGCCTAGGATTGCGCCCGCACAAGGCTTTAATGATTTGCATAACATGCACATATTCAGAGTACGCAGATAAATTGAAACACAAATTTAAAACATGGAAAAGTTCTCTTTATTGATAATGAACATCTATTACAAACTCCTGAATGAGTCAGCTAATATGCCGAACGGCTTACAAAAGTGTTGACTCAAAATGAGATAGCAGTCATGTACATTATATCCCTTTACTAAACTTCAAAAGATATAGACCTCCAGGCTGGAGGATAGCTTTACCACGGAGCTGCATTTGTGTATGAAGAGTTGCAAGCTCCTGTCTTCAAAATGCTTCAAGGGGCGCGGTGAAGATGCGCCAACTGCTGGAATGGATCGGGAAGACGACTTCGGCTCCTCGCTCGGTTCGCCTTAGTGCGGAGAACCTGTTTCAACGAGGGTCAGCATGTCGAAACATACTGGTGAAGGTGAGCTAGCCGAACTATACCAATCCACACGTTATTTTAATGAAGCATGCATATTTTGTGGGTTTCTATCTTGCCTTAGTTCATTTACAAGTAAGCAGCATATAAAATTTACTGAAATAAACGTACCACCGTTTGGTAGATTTTATCTGACCGTCTGAATTACCTGCACAATACTTACCATGCCTTCCCTGCCACGAAAACACAAGTTAGTTTGCAACAGGTTTAAATATACACGTTGGGATCACTAGCTAGAAGCCATAATGGACCGTTTAGTCTTGAACGAGGATGGAATGCAGCAAAGATTCGTTGGTGGCTACAGACTATCCTTGTCCAGATACGTGAGACTATCGTGAAGTTCTGCCCGGACCGGATCGGTGCCAGTGCGCCAGCAACCGTCCGCAGGAACCCGTTACCTTGTGCACAAGTTGTCCGTGATCAATCGTTCGTGATACGTTAACGTTGATGCCGTTGAGGCAATATGAACATGAGACAAGCAACATTACATGATTCATTTTGCATAGTCTTCCTGACAGTTTATTTCATAACAAGTGTATTCCATGCTTAGCACAATTTATGGAAGAAGATGCATTCTAGCAAAACTTGAAGCATGTAAAGAACATTCATATGAACAAGCATGCAGTTTAGTAACCGTTCCCAAGTTGAATGACAAGCAATATAATCCAAGTCCATTTTCTTTTATCTTGGTTTCTTTTATTATTACTTGGTATCGTTTGATCGGGGCAAAGAAGAATGCAGATTTTAGGGCGTGAAGCTTGGAAGCAGGACTAGCTAATCGGGTTAGTAGCCACTCACTTAGATTGTTGGAAGGAAGAAGGAAAGAGGCGTTTCACGACTTCGGTCGCAAGCCGCCTACTGCTCGTTCACCTGCATTACGAACAGCTCGATCAATACCTCTTCCACTTTTCCAATCTTAAAATTGAAGTGCAGTTCAATGAACGAAAATAATAAAAACCATCGAAACCGTTCAAGGAAAACAAGCAAATCCCAAAACCAACTCAAAGCACGAAAGCAACAAGCGACATCAAAAACTGAGGCAATAAAAGATAGCAGCAGAGAGGTCCCTCCTGACTCTGCCGCTAAGTCGATCCCGGGGGCACGGTCCACTGAATATGGGAATCGATTCCGAAGAAACAAATCCATAACGAGGACGAGTTCTTAATTCAATCTATCCCGATCGAACGATACCATCTTGTGTTTCTTAGCCGCGCTCTCCGCACCGGGAGAACGGGGTGCTACATTTGATTGTATGAGGCTAGTATCGTGTCCACAATTGGATACGTGTAGGCCGTATCACGATAATTTGGCAATACAAGTTGATTGGAGGTTTTCTTCCGACACGGAGGGTTTGAGTATGTCATATTTTGACACGGACACGTAGTGGTATAGCTAGCACTTTATATTACTCTTAATTATGATATTGGACTTGCCCGTGTCCTTCGGGATACAATTGGTGTGGTGTTGCGTAAACACCCTGATTTTTAAAATTTAATTAAATTTTTTTATTAATTATTATTGTAGAAATTTTTATTATTTTTAGTTAATTATAATAAATGTCCGTTCATGAATTTATATTTTTGTGTATTAAATTAATTATTAAAATAGTACAAAAAATTATATTTTTGGGTGTATAATTAATAATAGAATATTGTGTAATTTTCTGAAATTTATTGGGGTCTAAGACTATTTTTTAGATAACTAATTGCATTGATTTATATTAAACCAACCCAAACCAACCCAAACCGAACCAACATAAACCAAACTAACCTGGATTCGGATCATAACCCGTACCCACTAACCCGCAACCCATTAACCCGTAACCTAAAACCCCCCCATCAACTGTAATAGAAGCAAACCCATTCGTTTCCTCTCCCGAAACCTCCCTGACCCCCTCTCTTCCGCTCCCTGTAACCGTCCCACCTCCACCATATATCTCCAGCCTAGCTGACCCTCACCACCATTATCTCCTCTTCCACCCCGACCAACCATAGCCTCCGACGATCGTCGGACCGCCGCCGCACGCCACCGTAAAATTAGCCGCCCAAATTCCGAGCAACAGCACACAACAAAGTATGCTACTTCTAGCCCCTGTATCTCCCTATATAGTAATCCAAATATCGATATGTTAAATCCTATGCGAAGACCATATGACCCTCTTGAACCCTGTATAATTAGTTCGGCCCATCGTGTCTTGTGTCGGTCATAATTCGCGACGCAAAACAGAAAAAATATGACCCAATTTGGTAGTTCAGAAACTGTCCCAAACACCCATGTTATGTCTGTTTTTCTTCCAACCTAGTTAATATTTTTTAAATTTTACTTAAACAGTAATTTAGACAACATAATCGAGATTTAATCTCTTTAATTAGTTTATTTTAATTCGTTGTATGCAGTATTTTATTTACGGTTAAAATTGACCAAAAATTGGGTTTTCTAAATCCAATTTTTTCGAAACGGGGTGCGTCCCACTAAACGAGGTGACTTCGTCGTGTGAAAATTATACCATATGCGCGTATGGTCAATGCGAACGTGTGAAATTTAGCGAAAGTTAATTTGGATGTGCGTGCACACGAAATTAACGCGTATCCGCCAAAAAGTCTCATATCGGCCTGTTTTGACACTCGTCATAATTTTGTGTGTGCTTATCGTTTTACAATGAAATATGTGCCATCGGATTCGTAGCGTTACGCTGGTCCTATGACCCAAGTTTGGTTCGATTCTGAGAACGTTGACGAAATATCATTTCGTGGGTCCCACGGTTTTACTTGACTGGCGATTTCGTGACCGGCTCATCGGAATCTAGTTTTGGACGTTCCGTTGGGTTCGTATCATCGTTTTGGACTTGTAGACACTAAGTTTAATAAATTTGGAGAACTTTGTCTCTGGTACATTTTTTGGTGCGAAGTGGGCCACATGTGGACCCCGCTTTGACCAGAAACTGTCAATTCTGCTTCTGTGTCCAAATTGGACTTATGGGTAGTCAATCATAGCTATTTCAAGTATTCTGAGAGCAATGGTAATATTTGTTTTAGCATCCGGAGGCGTACCTGAAGGTTCTACTTTTATCGGAGCAACTAACGGAGCTCAGAACACAGGCAAGTGTACCTTGCCAACTTGTAGTAGATCTTGTGCTATTATTGTTTAAGTTATTTCCATATACTTTTGTGTTGTACATGTTCAACCTAGGACCGTGAGACTTTGCTTAACGTTCGAACAAGATTCGGGTGTTGACGCCGTACGCGGAGTCGTGTAACGTCACTTAAAGAGTTGATTCCACGATCCTATATTTTACGTGCTTGCTTTACCAAGTACGTCATACCATAGGACACTTGACACTATTCATGTGACAGAATCTTTTCTGAGTTATTCATGGTAATTCTGTATTGGTTTACAGGATTCATAACATAAGATTAGCATACATAGATATCATTATGACTCGTTGTACTAGCTAGAGGTCATGATCTTGCGTGTTATGGACATGAGATGTGAGGTTTCATTGGGTGGGAAGAGACACACAGGCTACAGGCTGATTATATATATATACTTATGTTACTGGAGAGTGCCTTAGTCTATGTACTAGAGCTTTGGCACATGTATTTGGCCCTTCGTGATATTACTGCTACCGGCTCCTCAACACAGAGCGTGTAGTGGTTTCAGCGTGAGTACTAGTGTTGCTCACAAATTATATTTCACATAGCTGGTTACATAGCTTGCCCTAAGGATCTTTTTTGTTTACTATATTTCATTTGGCTTGAGTTATTCGTGTACCTTGCTATGTCCCCTGAGGACCTGGATCCGGATTATGTCCCTAGGTACAACAGAGGAGGAATACCCTGAGTTATACGGAATAGGAGCTGACGCTGGAGCAGTACTGGCACTAGAGGACGAGGTTGTGCTAGAGGATTTCTTCTGAGTATTCTGTTACATACTCAGTTATTTCTGCTTCCAGTATTTTCATATCTTGGCTCTTGGATTTATGTATTAACTTATTTTATCGGGTTGTTCTCCGAGACACTATTTATTTGGACTTGTTGATAGACTATATATATTTTTTATCAATTATCTTGATTAGTCTATTATATTGACTGTGTTTACTTTCTGTGGATGAGATTAGAATTATTCTGTGATAGATGGTGTATATTGCATTGATATTTATTACAGCTTAAGTGCACTCTAACGAGTCCATTAAATTGGGTTTGTCCATTAGAGTTGTGCTGCTGGCCATTGTCACGTGGCTAGTCCCTCGGTATTTTGGGACTGGGGCGTGACATAGTTTTCGTGGTAGCCCATGCAAGTCTACGATTATATTGCTTTGGTTTCAACGAAGGAATCGAGCAAGCCTGCAATTAGGATAGAATAAATTATATGATCTCATCCACTTGTTGATATGTTCATGACCTCTATATCGACTTCAAAAAAAATTCTTGACTTGCATCCTGCCTTGATTCCTCTGTGTGCCTCTCATAGTTTACTTTGTATGAAGAGTAATGGATCCACGAGCCATCGACAAGACTTTCGCAGGAACACCACAAGGTGTTGTGGTCACCTACGACGATGGAGTGACGCCATTAAGTGGATATCCATCCACTCAACAAAGCAATCAAGCAGATCAACACGTCTCAAGATTCCAGCGAGACGATATTATACCACCGCCGCAGTTTACTCTACCGATGCCCATTTTTCAATAGGACAGCCTATGGACGAACAACAGATGTTCCAAATGTTCTACGCAATGATGTAAGCCCAACAACAGGTTCATCAAGAGGCTCAGCGTCATGAGGCAGAGAACCTGAGAAACAGTATAGTGACCGCACTAGAGCAGGTGAACCCACCAGCTAGACGGCCATCGACGGGATCTATCACTGATTTTTGCCAGTTGAAGTACCGTACCTTTTCAGGCAAGGAGGAGCCCACTGAAGTTCATGAGTGGCTCACAACAACTCAGAACCAATTAGAAGCAACTGAGCTTCCGAGGGAGCGTTGGATGACTATCGTCAGAATGCAGTTGACGGGCAATGCACATCACTGGTGGATATCTGAGGAGAGACGGCTCGGACCAGACCGAGTCACTTGGGAGGAGTTCTCTAGAATCTTTCAGGAGATGTACATTCCATCTATTGCTCGATCAAAACTTTGGGACAAGTTCAATCGCCTCACTTAAGACAATATAACAGTGGAAGAGTACAATACGAAGTTCATACGTTTGAGCCGCTTCGTACCTACACTAATTTCGACAGAAGAAGAGATGGCTAAGAAATTCTTTGACGGACTAAACTTTGAGCTATAGAAACAGATTGACTTTGTCGCACCTACTTCTTATACGGACGTCCTTGTTGCAGCACGACGCATAGAATACGTCATCAGGAGAGGGTCCAGCCAGAAGCGGCCGCATGCACTAGTACCAGACCGAGCGCAGCAGGGAGGAGCTGCATAGCGACCACAAATGAATCCATCACCGAGAGCATTTATACCACTAGCACTAGTCTTTCCTACTTGTTACTACTGTGGCAAGGTAGGCCATATTGAGAAGGAATGCAGACATAAATGGGGATTATGTTTAGCTTGCGGATCTAACCAGAATTCAGCCAGAGATTGCCCTGATCGTCGAGAAGGAGCACCGATGGTACACCGACAGGTTTTACCAGCACCGAGACCAGTCTAGCAGCCATATAGACCAGATTATCTAGCACTAGGAGCACCACAGACGGAAGTTAGAGGAGTCAGACCATCAATACCGGAAGGATATCAGCCGAGGCCACCATTGGCACCATATGCAGCACTCTTCCACCAGGCCCAACAACAGCAGAGGGCACTACCACAGGACGTGGATAGGCTTTTGCGATGACAGTGGAGGAGCACAGACTCGAGGAGTAGCGAATATGAGTAAGATTTAGTTTTATCATAGCTATCTATAATAGCGAATATTCCTAGTAATACTTTAGCATGTGCCTGTTAGTTACATTCCCTAGCCTAAACCTAGTATTATGTTAGCATGAACTTGTTAGTCTAGATTGGTAATATGTCAGTAGTACCCAAGTTTTCATAAGCTGTAGTTGATCTTCGTTCTAACCAGGATCCTTTACTCTTGAGTTACTTATCTCTCATTGTCTAGGAAAAGAATTTTATTGTTTTCCTACGTGTTCTGCTTGAACAAAACCCTCACCCTTCCTCTTGATTTTTTTCTTGTTCATGGTTCATTATCCTTTGTGTCGTGCTTCAACAAACATGTCTTACAATCATATCATCTCTTCTGCAGCAAACCTTTCTTGACCGGTTACGTTTTGTTTTCTTAATTGCGAGGACGCAATTCTTTTAAGGTGGGTACATTGTAAACACCCTGATTTTAAAATTTAATTTAAAATTTTTATTAATTATTATTGTAAAAAAATTTATTATTTTTAGTTAATTAAAATAAATGTCCGTTCATGGATTTATATTTTTGTGTATTAAATTAATTATTAAAATAGTACAAAAAATTATATTTTTGGGTGTATAATTAATAATAGAATATTGTGTAATTTTTCTAAAATTTATTGGGGTCTAAAACTATTTTTTAGATAACTAATTGCATTGATTTATATTAAACCAACACAAACCAACCCAAACCGAACCAACCTAAACCAAACAAACCTGGATTCGGATCCTAACCCGTACCCACTAACCCGCAACCCACTAACCCGTAACCCCAAAACCCTCCATCTACTGTAACAGAAGTAAACCCATTCATTTTCTCTCCCGAAACCTCCCCGACCCACTCTCTTCCGCTCCCTGTAACCGCCCTACCTCCCCCTATATAATCTCCAGCCTAGCCGACCCTCGCCACCATCATCTCCTCTTCCACCCCGACCAACCACAGCCTTCGACGATCGTCGGACCGCCGTCGCACACCGCCACAAAGTAGCCGCCCAAATTTTGAGCAACAACACACAATAAGGTATGCTACTTCTAGCCCCTATATTCCTGCACAGTAATCCAAATATCGATATGTTAAATTCTATGCGAAGACCACATGATCCTCTTGAACCCTTTATAATTAGTTTGGCCTATCGTGTCCTGTGTCGTTCGTAATTCGCGACGCAAAACAGAAAAAAATGACCCAATTTGATTGTTCAGAAACTGTCCCAAACACCCATGTTCATGTCTGTTTTTCTTCCAACCTAGTTAATATTTTTTAAATTTTACTTTAACAGTAATTTAGACAACATAACCAAAATTTAATCTCTTTAATTAGTTTATTTTAATTCGTTGTATGTAGTATTTTATTCGCGGTTAAAACTGACCACAAACTTGGTTTTCTAAACCCTAATTTTTTCGAAGCGGGATGCGTCCCACTAAACGAGGCAACTTCGTCGTGTGCAAATTACACCAAAATACGCGTATCATCAACGCGGATGTGTAGGATTTCGTAAAAGTTGATTTGGATATGCGTGCACACCGGAATCAACGCGTATCTGCCAAAAAGTTCTATATCGGCCTGTTCTGACACTCTTCATAATTTTGTGTGTGCTTATTGTTTCACAATGAAACTTGTGCCATCGGATTCGTAGTGTTACGCTGGTCCTGTGACCCAAGTTTAGTTCAATTCTGAGAACGTTAACGAAATACTATTTCGTGGGCCCCACGGTTCTACTTGACGGACGATTTCGTGACTGGCTCATCGGAATCCAGTTCTGGATGTTCCGTTGGGTTCGTATCATCGTTCTAGACTTATAGATACTAAGTTTGACGAATTTAGAGAACTTTATCTTTGGCACATTTTTTGGTGCGAATGGGCCATATGTGGACCCCGTTTTGACCAGAAACTGTCAATTCTGTCCCTGTGTCCAAATTGGACTTATGGGTAGTCAATCCTAGCTATTTCAAGTATTCTGAGAGCAATGATGATATTTGATTCAGCATCCGGAAGCGTACCTGAAGGTTCCACTTTTATCGGAGCAATTGACGAAGCTCAGAACACAGACAAGTGTACCTTGCCAACTTGCAGTGTGCCATTATTATTTGAGTTATTTCCATATACTTCTGTGTTGTACATGTTCAACCTAGGACCGTGAGACGTTGCTTAACGTCCGAACAAGATTCGAGTGTCGACGTCGTACGCGGAGTCATGTAACGTCACTTAGAGAGTTGATTCTACGATCCTATATTTTACGTGCTTGCTTTATCAAGTACGTCATACCATAGGACACTTGATACTATTCATGTGACAGAATCTTTTTTGAGTTATTCATGGTGATTCTGTATAGGTTTATAGGATTCGTGACATAAGACTAGCATACATAGATATCATTATGACTCGTTGTACTAGCTAGAGGTCATGATCTTGCGTGTTATGGACATGAGACGTGAAGTTACATTGGGTGGGGAGAGACAAACATGCTACAAGCTGATTATATATATATATATATACTTATGCTACTGGAGAGTGTCTTAGTCTCTGTATCAGGGCTTTGGCACATGTATTTGACCCTTCATGATATTACTGCTACCGGCTCCCCGACACAGAGCTTGTAGTAGTTTCAGCCTGAGTAATAGTGATGCTCTCAAATTGCATTTCACATAGCCGGTTACATAGCTTGCCCTGAGGATCTATTTTTGTTTACTGTATTTTATTTGGCTTCAGTTATTCTTGTACCTTGCTATGTCCCCTGAGGACCTTGATCCGAATTATGTCCCCAGGTACAGCAGAAGAAGAATATCCCGAGTTATACGGGACATGAGCTGACGCTGGAGCAGTATTGGCACCATAGGACGAGATTGTGCCAGAGAATTTCTTCTGAGTATTCTATTACATACTCAGTTATTTCTACTTCCAGTTATTTCATATCTTGACTCTTGGATTTATGTAATAACTTATTTTATCGGGTTGTTCACCGAGACACTATTTATTTAGACTTGTTGATAGACTATATTTTTTTTATCTATTATCTTGATTAGTCTATCATATTGACTTATGTTTACTTTTTGTGGATGAGATTAGAATTATTTTGTGATAGATGGTGTTGACTGCATTGATATTTATTACAGCTTAAGTGCACTCTAACGGGTCCATTAAATTGGGTTTGCCTATTGGTGTTGTATTGCTGGCCATTGCCACGTGGCTAGTCCCTCGATATTTTGGAACTGGGGCGTGACATGTTGGGGCCGTATCGCAAGCGTATCACAAAATGAGTGTTAGTAGGTGGGTGATGCACTCATTATGTATGAATTAATTCTTTGCATTCCATTGTACACTAAGTGTTAGTAGGTTATATAGCTATTTGGCTTATATATATATATATATATATATATATATATATATATATATATATATATATATATATATATACTTGATGATATTTATATTCATCACTAGTTATTTTCATAGTTATATACATTATGCATTTTGTGCTAAGAAGAGTGTGGTTACTATGTTGACTGTCATTGCTATAGGTATATATAAGAGTAGATATATTAGTTGTTGGGTTGTTTACTCTAGTTTTGAGTTGTGTAAATGAGGCAAGGTAGAGGAGGGGGACTCGGACATGTGCACTTAGTGCACAACTAGAGAGCAACATCACATAACCAGTGAGAGCAGCTACAACAACAACTAGCAGCAGCAACCAGTGAAAGCGGCAACAATGCAATGAGGGGGAGCAGCAATAGGCAGTTTGCAAATACTGAAGAGGAGGGGGGGCGCTTGGGTTCTGCCCAGTTGCAGGGTCAGCAACAGTAGCATTAGGTTAGCATATTAGATGTATGTTGGTGTGATGTTTAACGGTTAGCTATGTTAGTATGTATTAGAGTAGTTAGCCAATTGTTATGATAGTTAGTTAAGTTAGTTAATATTGTTAGTTTTATATATATATATATATATATATATATATATATATATATATATATATATATATAAGTATTAGTATTGGTTAATATTCTTTCTAGTTTACCTTGAGTTATACCAAGGTAATGGGAGTTGAGGTATCCTGGGATATTGGTATTGAATACCAAATGGGTAGTTATGTGTGATACTGAGTTGGCTCAAAGCCAAAGTATCATTATAGTATAAGAATTAGCTATAGGGATACATGCATATTTTATATGCAGTATTTTGAGTATCTTATGATACTGTTTAGCTAAGATACTCTAGTGTTCTAATATAGCTAGTATAGTATTAGTATTACTATTAGATAGTTATATTAGTATATCGAGTATCTTGAGATGCGTAATAGTATCAATACTCGGGTATCCTAATATAGCTAGTATAGCCTAGATACATAGCGTATGGACCAATAACTTGGATTTAGACTCATACAACCTAGAAATAGCTAGTTTGACCAAGTTTGACTAGTTTGACCTAGAGTTGACCTAGTTTGACTATTTTGACTTAGAGTTGGCTTTGTGACCTGGAATTTGACTAGTTTAGCTTATTTTTATTCAAAAACTTTGTATTGATGTAATATTCCATATTTAGGTCTCTGAGGCACTGTTCCGGACATCTTTGATACTGTTCATCAGATTCTAGGCACGTACATTCTCTAATAGTTTCTCATTTATGATATCTCCTATGTTTCTTGTATTTAGTGTAGATATCCTTGATTTTTTGACACGATAGTTACACGGGTTGGTATATCCGGTCTCGTTTTTTGACACATTTTTTGGTGCGAATGGGCCATATGTGGACCCCGTTTTGACCATAAACTGTCAATTCTGTCCCTGTGTCCAAATTGGACTTATGGGTAGTCAATCCTAGCTATTTCAAGTATTCTGAGAGCAATGATGATATTTGATTCAGCATCCGGAAGCGTACCTGAAGGTTCCACTTTTATCGGAGCAATTGACGAAGCTCAGAACACAGACAAGTGTACCTTGCCAACTTGCAGTGTGCCATTATTATTTGAGTTATTTCCATATACTTCTGTGTTGTACATGTTCAACCTAGGACCGTGAGACGTTGCTTAACGTCCGAACAAGATTCGAGTGTCG
Organism: Iris macrosiphon; assembly: GCA_036927795.1. Classification (NCBI taxonomy): domain Eukaryota; kingdom Viridiplantae; phylum Streptophyta; class Magnoliopsida; order Asparagales; family Iridaceae; genus Iris; species Iris macrosiphon. Next base: position 75,952,985 of record JAYESA010000002.1, on the reverse strand, counting down.
ACGTCGTACGCGGAGTCATGTAACGTCACTTAGAGAGTTGATTCTACGATCCTATATTTTACGTGCTTGCTTTATCAAGTACGTCATACCATAGGACACTTGATACTATTCATGTGACAGAATCTTTTTTAAGTTATTCATGGTGATTCTGTATAGGTTTATAGGATTCGTGACATAAGACTAGCATACATAGATATCATTATGACTCGTTGTACTAGCTAGAGGTCATGATCTTGCGTGTTATGGACATGAGACGTGAGGTTACATTGGGTGGGGAGAGACAAACATGCTACAAGCTGATTATATATATATATATATACTTATGCTACTGGAGAGTGTCTTAGTCTCTGTATCAGGGCTTTGGCACATGTATTTGACCCTTCGTGATATTACTGCTACCGGCTCCCCGACACAGAGCTTGTAGTGGTTTCAGCCTGAGTAATAGTGATGCTCTCAAATTGCATTTCACATAGCCGGTTACATAGCTTGCCCTGAGGATCTATTTTTGTTTACTGTATTTTATTTGGCTTCAGTTATTCTTGTACCTTGCTATGTCCCCTGAGGACCTTGATCCGAATTATGTCCCCAGGTACAGCAGAAGAGGAATATCTCGAGTTATACGGGACATGAGCTGACGCTGGAGCAGTATTGGCACCATAGGACGAGATTGTGCCAGAGGATTTTTTCTGAGTATTCTGTTACATACTCAGTTATTTCTACTTCCAGTTATTTCATATCTTGACTCTTGGATTTATGTATTAACTTATTTTATCGGGTTGTTCACCGAGACACTATTTATTTAGACTTGTTGATAGACTATATTTCTTTTTATCTATTATCTTGATTAGTCTATCATATTGACTTATGTTTACTTTCTGTGGATGAGATTAGAATTATTCTGTGATAGATGGTGTTGACTGCATTGATATTTATTACAGCTTAAGTGCACTCTAACGGGTCCATTAAATTGGGTTTGCCTATTGGTGTTGTATTGCTGGCCATTGCCACGTGGCTAGTCCCTCGATATTTTGGGACTGGGGCGTGACATGTTGGGGCCGTATCGCAAGCGTATCACAAAATGAGTGTTAGTAGGTGGGTGATGCACTCATTATGTTTGAATTAATTCTTTGTATTCCATTGTACACTAAGTATTAGTAGGTTATATAGCTATTTGGCTTATATATATATATATATATATATATATATATATATATATATATATATATATATATACTTGATGATATTTATATTCATCACTAGTTATTTTCATAGTTATATACATTATGCATTTTGTGCTAAGAAGAGTGTGGTTACTATGTTGACTGTCATTGCTATAGGTATATATAAGAGTAGATATATTAGTTGTTGGGTTGTTTACTCTAGTTTTGAGTTGTGTAAATGAGGCAAGGTAGAGGAGGGGGACTCGGACATGTGCACTTAGTGCACAACTAGAGAGCAACATCACATAACCAGTGAGAGCAGCTACAACAACAACTAGCAGCAGCAACCAGTGAAAGCGGCAACAATGCAATGAGGGGGAGCAGCAATAGGCAGTTTGCAAATACTGAAGAGGAGGGGGGGCGCTTGGGTTCTGCCCAGTTGCAGGGTCAGCAACAGTAGCAGTAGGTTAGCATATTAGATGTATGTTGGTGTGATGTTTAACGGTTAGCTATGTTAGTATGTATTAGAGTAGTTAGCCAATTGTTATGATAGTTAGTTAAGTTAGTTAATATTGTTAGTTATATATATATATATATATATATATATATATATATATATATATATATATATATATATATATATATATATATATATAAGTATTAGTATTGGTTAATATTCTTTCTAGTTTACCTTGAGTTATACCAAGGTAATGGGAGTTGAGGTATCCTGGGATATTGGTATTGAATACCAAATGGGTAGTAATGTGTGATACTGAGTTGGCTCAAAGCCAAAGTATCATTATAGTATAAGAATTAGCTATAGGGATACATGCATATTTTATATGCAGTATTTTGAGTATCTTATGATACTGTTTAGCTAAGATACTCTAGTGTTCTAATATAGCTAGTATAGTATTAGTATTACTATTAGATAGTTATATTAGTATATCGAGTATCTTGAGATGCGTAATAGTATCAATACTCGGGTATCATAATATAGCTAATATAGCCTAGATACATAGCGTATGGACCAATAACTTGGATTTAGACTCATACAACCTAGAAATAGCTAGTTTGACCAAGTTTGACTAGTTTGACCTAGAGTTGACCTAGTTTGACTATTTTGACTTAGAGTTGGCTTTGTGACCTGGAATTTGACTAGTTTAGCTTATTTTTATTCAAAAACTTTGTATTGATATAATATTCCATATTTAGGTCTCTGAGGCACTGTTCCGGACATCTTTGATACTGTTCATCAGATTCTAGGCACGTACATTCTCTAATAGTTTCTCATTTATGATATCTCCTATGTTTCTTGTATTTAGTGTAGATATCCTTGATTTCTTGACACGATAGTTACACGGGTTGGTATATCCGGTCTCGTTTTTTGACACATTTTTTGGTGCGAATGGGCCATATGTGGACCCCGTTTTGACCAGAAACTGTCAATTCTGTCCCTGTGTCCAAATTGGACTTATGGGTAGTCAATCCTAGCTATTTCAAGTATTCTGAGAGCAATGATGATATTTGATTCAGCATCCGGAAGCGTACCTGAAGGTTCCACTTTTATCGGAGCAATTGACGAAGCTCAGAACACAGACAAGTGTACCTTGCCAACTTGCAGTGTGCCATTATTATTTGAGTTATTTCCATATACTTCTGTGTTGTACATGTTCAACCTAGGACCGTGAGACGTTGTTTAACGTCCGAACAAGATTCGAGTGTCGACGTCGTACACGGAGTCATGTAACGTCACTTAGAGAGTTGATTCTACGATCCTATATTTTACGTGCTTGCTTTATCAAGTACGTCATACCATAGGACACTTGATACTATTCATGTGACAGAATCTTTTTTAAGTTATTCATGGTGATTCTGTATAGGTTTATAGGATTCGTGACATAAGACTAGCATACATAGATATCATTATGACTCGTTGTACTAGCTAGAGGTCATGATCTTGCGTGTTATGGACATGAGAAGTGAGGTTACATTGGGTGGGGAGAGACAAACATGCTACAAGCTGATTATATATATATATACTTATGCTACTGGAGAGTGTCTTAGTCTCTGTATCAGGGCTTTGGCACATATATTTGACCCTTCGTGATATTACTGCTACCGGCTCCCCGACACAGAGCTTGTAATGGTTTCAGCCTGAGTAATAGTGATGCTCTCAAATTGTATTTCACATAGCCGGTTACATAGCTTGCCCTGAGAATCTATTTTTGTTTACTGTATTTTATTTGGCTTCAGTTATTCTTGTACCTTGCTATGTCCCCTGAGGACCTTGATCCGAATTATGTCCCCAGGTACAGCAGAAGAGGAATATCCCGAGTTATACGGGACATGAGCTGACGCTGGAGCAGTATTGGCACCATAGGACGAGATTGTGCCAGAGGATTTCTTCTGAGTATTCTGTTACATACTCAGTTATTTCTACTTCCAGTTATTTCATATCTTGACTCTTGGATTTATGTATTAACTTATTTTATCGGGTTGTTCACCGAGACACTATTTATTTAGACTTGTTGATAGACTATATTTCTTTTTATCTATTATCTTGATTAGTCTATCATATTGACTTATGTTTACTTTCTGTGGATGAGATTAGAATTATTCTGTGATAGATGGTGTTGACTGCATTGATATTTATTACAGCTTAAGTGCACTCTAACGGGTCCATTAAATTGGGTTTGCCTATTGGTGTTGTATTGCTGGCCATTGCCACGTGGCTAGTCCCTCGATATTTTGGGACTGGGGCGTGACATGTTGGGGCCGTATCGCAAGCGTATCACAAAATGAGTGTTAGTAGGTGGGTGATGCACTCATTATGTTTGAATTAATTCTTTGTATTCCATTGTACACTAAGTATTAGTAGGTTATATAGCTATTTGGCTTATATATATATATATATATATATATATATATATATATATATATATATATATATATATATATATATACTTGATGATATTTATATTCATCACTAGTTATTTTCATAGTTATATACATTATGCATTTTGTGCTAAGAAGAGTGTGGTTACTATGTTGACTGTCATTGCTATAGGTATATATAAGAGTAGATATATTAGTTGTTGGGTTGTTTACTCTAGTTTTGAGTTGTGTAAATGAGGCAAGGTAGAGGAGGGGGACTCGGACATGTGCACTTAGTGCACAACTAGAGAGCAACATCACATAACCAGTGAGAGCAGCTACAACAACAACTAGCAGCAGCAACCAGTGAAAGCGGCAACAATGCAATGAGGGGGAGCAGCAATATGCAGTTTGCAAATACTGAAGAGGAGGGGGGGCGCTTGGGTTCTGCCCAGTTGCAGGGTCAGCAACAGTAGCAGTAGGTTAGCATATTAGATGTATGTTGGTGTGATGTTTAACGGTTAGCTATGTTAGTATGTATTAGAGTAGTTAGCCAATTGTTATGATAGTTAGTTAAGTTAGTTAATATTGTTAGTTATATATATATATATATATATATATATATATATATATATATATATATATATATATATATATATTTATATATATATATATATATAAGTATTAGTATTGGTTAATATTATTTCTAGTTTACCTTGAGTTATACCAAGGTAATGGGAGTTGAGGTATCCTGGGATATTGGTATTGAATACCAAATGGGTAGTTATGTGTGATACTGAGTTGGCTCAAAGCCAAAGTATCATTATAGTATAAGAATTAGCTATAGGGATACATGCATATTTTATATGCAGTATTTTGAGTATCTTATGATACTGTTTAGCTAAGATACTCTAGTGTTCTAATATAGCTAGTATAGTATTAGTATTACTATTAGATAGTTATATTAGTATATCGAGTATTTTGAGATGCGTAATAGTATCAATACTCGGGTATCCTAATATAGCTAGTATAGCCTAGATACATAGCGTATGGACCAATAACTTGGATTTAGACTCATACAACCTAGAAATAGCTAGTTTGACTAGTTTGACCTAGAGTTGACCTAGTTTGACTATTTTGACTTAGAGTTGACTTTGTGACCTGGAATTTGACTAGTTTAGCTTATTTTTATTCAAAAACTTTGTATTGATGTAATATTCCATATTTAGGTCTCTGAGGCACTGTTTCGGACATCTTTGATACTGTTCATCAGATTCTAGGCACGTACATTCTCTAATAGTTTCTCATTTATGATATCTCCTATGTTTCTTGTATTTAGTGTAGATATCCTTGATTTCTTGACACGATAGTTACACGGGTTAGTATATCCGGATCTCGTTTTTTGACACATTTTTTGGTGCGAATGGGCCATATATGGACCCCGTTTTGACCAGAAACTGTCAATTCTGTCCCTGTGTCCAAATTGAACTTATGGGTAGTCAATGCTAGCTATTTCAAGTATTCTGAGAGCAATGATGATATTTGATTCAGCATCCGGAAGCGTACCTGAAGGTTCCACTTTTATCGGAGCAATTGACGAAGCTCAGAACACAAACAAGTGTACCTTGCCAACTTGCAGTGTGCCATTATTATTTGAGTTATTTCCATATACTTCTGTGTTGTACATGTTCAACCTAGGACCGTGAGACGTTGCTTAACGTCCGAACAAGATTCGAGTGTCGACGTCGTACGCGGAGTCATGTAACGTCACTTAGAGAGTTGATTCTACGATCCTATATTTTACGTGCTTGCTTTATCAAGTACGTCATACCATAGGACACTTGATACTATTCATGTGACAGAATCTTTTTTGAGTTATTCATGGTGATTCTGTATAGGTTTATAGGATTCGTGACATAAGACTAGCATACATAGATATCATTATGACTCGTTGTACTAGCTAGAGGTCATGATCTTGCGTGTTATGGACATGAGACGTGAGGTTACATTGGGTGGGGAGAGACAAACATGCTACAAGCTGATTATATATATATATACTTATGCTACTGGAGAGTGTCTTAGTCTCTGTATCAGGGCTTTGGCACATATATTTGACCCTTCGTGATATTACTGCTACCGGCTCCCCGACACAGAGCTTGTAATGGTTTCAGCCTGAGTAATAGTGATGCTCTCAAATTGTATTTCACATAGCCGGTTACATAGCTTGCCCTGAGAATCTATTTTTGTTTACTGTATTTTATTTGGCTTCAGTTATTCTTGTACCTTGCTATGTCCCCTGAGGACCTTGATCCGAATTATGTCCCCAGGTACAGCAGAAGAGGAATATCCCGAGTTATACGGGACATGAGCTGACGCTGGAGCAGTATTGGCACCATAGGACGAGATTGTGCCAGAGGATTTCTTCTGAGTATTCTGTTACATACTCAGTTATTTCTACTTCCAGTTATTTCATATCTTGACTCTTGGATTTATGTATTAACTTATTTTATCGGGTTGTTCACCGAGACACTATTTATTTAGACTTGTTGATAGACTATATTTCTTTTTATCTATTATCTTGATTAGTCTATCATATTGACTTATGTTTACTTTCTGTGGATGAGATTAGAATTATTCTGTGATAGATGGTGTTGACTGCATTGATATTTATTACAGCTTAAGTGCACTCTAACGGGTCCATTAAATTGGGTTTGCCTATTGGTGTTGTATTGCTGGCCATTGCCACGTGGCTAGTCCCTCGATATTTTGGGACTGGGGCGTGACATGTTGGGGCCGTATCGCAAGCGTATCACAAAATGAGTGTTAGTAGGTGGGTGATGCACTCATTATGTTTGAATTAATTCTTTGTATTCCATTGTACACTAAGTATTAGTAGGTTATATAGCTATTTGGCTTATATATATATATATATATATATATATATATATATATATATATATACTTGATGATATTTATATTCATCACTAGTTATTTTCATAGTTATATACATTATGCATTTTGTGCTAAGAAGAGTGTGGTTACTATGTTGACTGTCATTGCTATAGGTATATATAAGAGTAGATATATTAGTTGTTGGGTTGTTTACTCTAGTTTTGAGTTGTGTAAATGAGGCAAGGTAGAGGAGGGGGACTCGGACATGTGCACTTAGTGCACAACTAGAGAGCAACATCACATAACCAGTGAGAGCAGCTACAACAACAACTAGCAGCAGCAACCAGTGAAAGCGGCAACAATGCAATGAGGGGGAGCAGCAATATGCAGTTTGCAAATACTGAAGAGGAGGGGGGGCGCTTGGGTTCTGCCCAGTTGCAGGGTCAGCAACAGTAGCAGTAGGTTAGCATATTAGATGTATGTTGGTGTGATGTTTAACGGTTAGCTATGTTAGTATGTATTAGAGTAGTTAGCCAATTGTTATGATAGTTAGTTAAGTTAGTTAATATTGTTAGTTATATATATATATATATATATATATATATATATATATATATATATATATATATATATATAAGTATTAGTATTGGTTAATATTATTTCTAGTTTACCTTGAGTTATACCAAGGTAATGGGAGTTGAGGTATCCTGGGATATTGGTATTGAACCAAATGGCTAATTAGGTGTGATACTGAGTTGGCTCAAAGCCAAAGTATCATTATAGTATAAGAATTAGCTATAGGGATACATGCATATTTTATATGCAGTATTTTGAGTATCTTATGATACTGTTTAGCTAAGATACTCTAGTGTTCTAATATAGCTAGTATAGTATTAGTATTACTATTAGATAGTTATATTAGTATATCGAGTATCTTGAGATGCGTAATAGTATCAATACTCGGGTATCCTAATATAGCTAGTATAGCCTAGATACATAGCGTATGGACCAATAACTTGGATTTAGACTCATACAACCTAGAAATAGCTAGTTTGACCAAGTTTGACTAGTTTGACCTAGAGTTGACCTAGTTTGACTATTTTGACTTAGAGTTGGCTTTGTGACCTGGAATTTGACTAGTTTAGCTTATTTTTATTCAAAAACTTTGTATTGTTGTAATATTCCATATTTAGGTCTCTGAGGCACTGTTTCGGACATCTTTGATACTGTTCATCAGATTCTAGGCACGTACATTCTCTAATAGTTTCTCATTTATGACATCTCCTATGTTTCTTGTATTTAGTGTAGATATCCTTGATTTCTTGACACGATAGTTACACGGGTTGGTATATCCGGATCTCGTCATGAGATATTATTCCTTGGTATTTATGGTGTATCTTGTGCAAGCCCTGTTCCTTGATTTTCTTGTATATGTACAGACATTGATTCTTGGGGAGACTAGCTACCTACCCAGTGAATCCCGTGTCAAAATGTACCATGGTTGGATCCACTGTACCAGTCGGGACAGAAAGTGTTAGTGTAGATATGTGATCATACCCTCCTTGTGCATGTCAATGTGAGTGTTGATCATACACCGCATATATGATTAACCAGGCCCTAATCCTTGTGCAAGTTCCCAAGCAGATCACATGTTGAAGCTGGTACTCATTCACATAGTAGAAGTATTCTTGCTCATTTCCATGATGCTCATTTCTTGTATTTAATTCATGTATTCCTATTTTGTATATCTCTATTACTTGTATCTTGTATCTTGCATCTTGTATATTCGCTCTATTTATTGTTACATAGTATTATATCATTCATTGGAACACCTGTTAGAGATGTACTTTGCTCCTTTCCTACCTGGATATTTTTTTTCCAGATGATACTAAGGAGTGGTATCCCACTCATTACGGGCCTCAGGACGTAGTCGGCTTAGAGTCAGAGACTTTGACTCAGGAGGGTCTCATCCCGGTTGAGACAGACGACCCAGTACCTGTAACTCAGTAGATAGATTTATTTGTACTGGATTTGTCTCTAGCATTTTGATATTAGTTTTTCTTATTATATTAGATGAATTATTAGATATTATTTTGTCTCGTGAGTTGTATTTGACTCTTCGGTTCTTTATATCATATTCGTGCGATTGTTCCATCTTATAGATCTGTGATTGCGTATTTATATTTCATTGCTGGCATTATTATATCTTGATTGCTAGATAGATAGTTTACCCAAACAACGTTCTACCGCCGATGTTGCGATGTAGTCTGGACGTTGTTCACTATTCGTCCTCCTACACCTGGTGCGGGTCGTGACACACATCATGTTCTTGTTTTGGCCACGACGCAGATATGTGCCCAATGTCAAAGGAGAAGGATACAAATGAGAGACATGGTTCTATGGAGATGGATATAGGTAGGCCATGTTGTAACTCCTCTGTCCCGAAATTCAATAAAAAAAAATTCTAGTAAATTTTTTTTCTTAGTTAATAATAATAATAATAATAATAGCAATAAATAAATTCATGAGTTTCAAGAGGGAGTAACAAACCAATAAATATTTATAGAATGGTGACATTTTGAGAATTAAAGAGGTGGCAAATATGGCACTAATAATTAAAATTGAGGTAATTAAACATGTGCTAAAAAAAAAAGAAATCTAGAAACATCCCATAACCAACTTGTAACCACCCACTAACTATTCTAACTAATTTTGTAACTAACATAACAACCTTGTAACTACCTAGTTGTAGGACCTTCCAAACATCTATAAAAACCCTTCTTTTCCCATTGATTTTCATTTCTCCACTAATTCTCAACCCAACCCTCAAATCCGTTCATAGAGCCGAAGGCTCGGCCCATAGCTTAGGTTAAACCCATTGTTGGTTTAAAACCAACGGAAAGCTCCTTTTTCCCGCCTTCAAGAACCATGGCAGCTATGTAACCGCCTCCTCCAGACTTTGCAGCCATGGCGGACCTCGGTTGATCAAGGGGACGAACGACGATTGCTTCCTCCTCCGGTGATTCTCCACGCTTAGTTTCTCGAAGACGACGAGTGGCTCCTCCGATCGAGCAGCAACTCTCCGGAGATCCTCCTCCACGCTGAGCTCTGGTTCCGATCGATTACTTCAACGAACGCTCGGTCAAAGGCGACGAGCGGCTGCAGCGCCGAGCCTTCCTCAAGCACGACGAACTGCCACGTCCTCTTTCGTGACTCGAGGCGGTGGCGATCGGTCAAGTCGTGGTGAGTTTTGAACCGATCTTCTCGATTTCGGTTTTGTTTCCTCAATTCGATTCTGATCGAATGTTTTGAGTTCTTGATCGGCTTCATCGGTTCTTCTCCTTCAGGATGAGCTGATTGGATCACTGTTTTTGAAAACAGAGGTATAGGCGTCGATCGAACCGATCAAGAACGGTGCTCAGAGTCGAGCACGACGGGGATCGTGATCGGTTGTGATCGATCGGAATTTGAGGACGGGTTGTAATCAGTAAGTTACCTAAACCCTAATCCTTTGTTTTCCCTCTTGAATCCTTTTTATCTTCTTTGAATTATTGGATTGGAATCATCAAACTCCTATTGAATTCTTCCCTGCTTCTTTGCACACCAATTGTTTGTATAATGCCTGAGTAAAGGTTTTTGAATCAATCTGGACACGCAGGGACCGTGTCCGACTCGTGTTGCCGTGGTCTTCGTGCTCGAGTCTCCACAACGCAGGTTCGATTAGGTGTGTTTTTCCCTATTTTGAACTCTTTGTATCGATCGGTTGTGTCCTTTGTTTCCTGACACAGAGTCATGTCAAGACTGACATGTATACTCATATCCGTATCTTGATGAGCCAGAGCTCGTGTAGGTTGGACACGAGGGGTCATGTCGGTTTCATAGACACAATGTCCAGTTCGATACTGATTGGTTGGACACCGACTGTGTCGATACAGTGGGCGCAGATAGATTAATTCAAAATATTTGAATTCAACCTAAAGTTGAGTTGGGCTCGATTGGATGGTCTGGGTTCGGCCAAGGAGCCAGGGTTCATTAGGCAGTAGAGTGAGTCCAGTACTCTGCTGGACAGACCAATGGTTAGGCCGAAGCCAGTGGGCTCGGTTGGTTGGGTCATATACTGGACTGGGTCGGGCTTTTAGTCGTAGTCTGAACTTTTGGACTGGACTTTAGGGCCAGAGAACTATAAACATAATTATAAATGGTTTTAATATATAAAAGTTGGTTAAATAATAATTATTGTAATAAAAAATTTAGTTCAAAATAATGTTCAGGATAACTATTATGAAAATAGACTGATTAAAGTTAGAAATTATGAGTTAATAGATAATTGAGGTTTATTAGGAAAGGGTTTTGGATATTCAAAGAAATACTTTGGACCTAATAAATTGTAACGGAGGAATTTTGGGTAAAATTCCATTTAGGAAAATATTGCTATAAAAAGGATAAAAACATAATTTAGGAAATAATTTAAAATTTAGAAAGTGATTTAGATTAAATAAAATAACAAAGGGTATTTGTGTCTTTTAACACAGAGCTAGTGACAATTCAGACTTGACCACATCTACGGATTCAGGGAAGTATACTGACTTGAACTCGTTACTATGTATTTATGCATTGTTCCTTGTTTTCATATTAGACACGAGATTGACACGAGGATACTGTGAGTCATTGTGTCATTGTGATTTATTGTGATTGTATTGTGGGGACATGAAATTACCGAGTAGATATGTGACCACACCCAACTTAGCTAGGTTATTGTGAATACCATAATCGTACACTTCACGTACGATTAAGCCACACCTTATTGTACTATTGTTATTTGTCACGTCCCGTGCCCGCGTTTTCGAGTACGAGTTATGAGCGCATCCAACCTATGATATTGTTAACAGCGTTAGTCAGCTGTTCTAAACCTCAATAGTCGCCAAAGTAGATCACAATTATGAATTTTCTCATCAAAGCACTAAAATATGTGAACATACCCAAGCACAATCACACATCACCACAGTCCACTATGTCTTTTTAGTAAAGTATACATCTCATCTCTATGGAGACAAATCCGGTAAATAATCATAACTAATAACAACATACATCTGCGACAATAAGTAAAATAATTTGTACAAATCTCCTAAGTCTTCCGGACTCCGTCATTTGATCCACAACTGTCTCTAAGACCTAATATGTCAACATTCCGTCAGGATTGGAGCAAAGTAACACATAACTCAAACCAAATACAATATGATGCAATAAATAAATAATAAGTGATAATCTAAAAATAGACAAGTGACAGAAATTTTTACTTGAATAATATGCTCTACGCTACATGAAACAATGTAATCTGATATTAGACACGACATGTAGGGGCTAATGGAAGTAAGGCGCTGATAGTGCTAGCAGTCAATTAATGTGAGTAATGCACTGATAGTGCTAGCAGTCAATCAATAATAAATGGACGTAAGGCATAAGTGTGCTAACAGTCAATCGTCGTTCGACTAATGGTAAACTACATGCCAGTATAATATCACCCCCCGACTCAATTAATAACAATTATGCAATTAATATGTAAATGCAAAATTGCAAATGGAGAGAGAAATATGTACTTGCCTTTATCCAATGATGACGCTTGCACTAAATTCACCTAAAAGACAGAGATCAAATGTTAGTTTCTAATTCAAGAAGGTTGCCTACCTAGAATCTTCTAAAAGGTTTTTCTAACTAACAATTCTTGATTTTCGATGTAACCTCTATCAACCAATGTCTTGACTAACTAACCAGTACTAATCTTCTTCATTAACTAATTACCAACTTATTTATACTAACTAGTTCTTCTTTTAACTATCTCCTACTAATCAACTCAAGTACTTAACTATCTTATACACACTAAACCCAAAACTTGGATTCGACCCATAGGATAATGACCTATCCTGACTCCCATGACTCAGTTCAGTTTATGAAGTGAAGAACACTCAAGTTAATGTTCAGTTGACTCAACCCTGGCCCACCTGAAGTTGTTTTATAACTCTTCTCTGGCCTAAACACATATTAGTTACTAGTTCTTAATTTTATATTTTATCCCACGAATTTAATTTCTTAGGTTCACTATTCCGCCCCGAGTCCCAAGGAGTTACCTCTCCATATTCTCTGCTCAACACTGAACCACAAAATCAAATTCTTATACATTCCACTATTCTGTACAGTGTTATTTTTAAGTAGAAAAAAAGAACATTACACATTCTACCATTCAAGTGTCTCCTTATATCTATTCAAATTATTCTTCATCTATTGCTGTAGCTACTGTTATCTTAGCTTAAAAGAACGGACTCAAGATTCAATCGAAAGAGAAATGGAGAAAGAGTCTGTCACCTTGGCGCCCGATATTGTGAATACGAACACAAGGCCGCATTTGAGACAAAACTACACCACGGTTTGTTTGAACTTGCCGATGCATAACTTATTGAAATCAACCGTCGATCGTTGAAAAAAACTGTCTGTGCATGAGAATGAGGACGAGATGTGCTCAGACACCAGAATAAATCAGGAATACCCATCCTTAATGCAAACTGGAGATCAATCGAAAGTTGAACTAGAATGGGAAGGAACAAAGGTTAGTTTATACCTGCATGTCGGACGTAAGAGCTACATGTCCGATCTCAAAATAACAACTTTTCTGCGACCTTCACCCGAACATATGATGGGCAAGAAAAGATCGGCTCCACTGAGACATTAATGCAAACAGGTGATGAGCAAAGATAATCAAGATTCAAATAAGAAAATTAGGACCGTCATTATGATCGAAAGGGGAGAAGAAGGAGAACAACTCAGGCCAGACTACTCATCAAGGTCCAAAGAGCTTCGTGCTCGATCCGACAGAGCTCGAGAACTGAACCACTGCTACTATCGGTAGTTACCGACATCGGAGCATCAACGAATGATTAGCCAAATTCAATAAAAGAAGAAGAGATTAGATCAATTAACATACAATCTGACTTTATGTCGATGACCGAAGCAGAGGCCTCGACTGAGTTCGAGATGAACTTGTCGAGCTTGTCATCGGAGAAGATGATTGAACAGAGCTTTGACTGCTCGAGACGATCTATCGATCGTCGAGGAAAACAATATGCTCGTTGGCGATAGCTCTGTTCGCGGAGGAGCGAACCACCGTCGTGCCGCCATGGCTCGACTTATGCCCGCCGGACGTGGTGCTTGCCGCCGATGCTTGATCGGAGAAGACGACTCCGGAGCTCGAAATTCGTCGTCGTCTCCAAGAATCCACGGTCGACTCGGTCGGTTAGAGAATCGAGCTCAGTAGACTCACCAATGGAGGATGAGAAGGAACGCAGCTCCATCCTAGCTCGCCGTTGCCAGAGAATAGAACACGCCACGTGTCACGCCCCGGTCCCGAAGGCCTCCCGACCACCGTATCCCTGCCGGACCGGACGCGAATCACCGCGCCTCGGCGCTCCCGCGGGGCATATATGGTCGTTTGATACCGGGACATGATGTCGTACGAGCCTGGGGTTGCGCCCGCACAAGGCAACATCGTTAAAGTTTGGCTATCATCGCATCTATCGAGTAAGCAGCGGAGGGACATTGTTGCAAGCATTTATCTATCTGAGTATTCGGGGCAAATTGAGGGACTGGGTTTTCTTTATACAATGACATCGTTCCATACATTATACCCCTTTATACGAAAGCAGCTCAAGGCAATCGAAACCAAATTTTCGGGTCTTGGGGATGAGACACGCCTATCGCTTCCTCGGACGATCCAGTACCTGCAAGCAAGTAAACTGTTGGTGGGTCAGCACTTTTATAAGTGCTGGTGAGTATAAACAACTGAACAGAAGCAAACATTCATTAAAACTAACACTAAGTAATCATGTTATAAAATACTACATTACTAATGATCTTTCTAGTTTTACCTATGTTCATTACATGCAGCACAAGAACGGAGTCATATTACTTTCTTTTGGAAACATCTTTGAAAACAGAGTTCATATTCAATATAAGCAAGCAGACAAGATAAGCCGATTGTTCTATTATCAGGGTGTGCGCAACGTGTCTCGTGAGCTATACTTAAAGACTCTAGGGACAAATGCACATCTAGGGACTATTCTCTACCAAGCCACAACAATGAACCATCTTATATGCAGTTCGGTCCCCGAGTAACTCAGGATCGGTAGCGGTAATCCAGCTGACCAATGACTCTTTTATCTGATGTTATTAACAACTGTGACTCATGGTTGCTTTCCACTATCTCTGTAGCAGCCGTGACCAAGGTTCAGCTCTCCACCAATAACCATTGTCCGACCAATGCGAATGGATGAAACACTATCAAATAAACTCTAGGATGCAGACGAGACGAACCATCAGACCATATATCTTTGTTGCGGACTAGCCGCCCTCACTGAACAAGTTCAAGCACACGATATGGTTCTCTCGAAGCACAAGCGATAGTGGAACATGTTCATGCAAACTCTTAGTCTTAGACAAGCGTTTCAGTTCTCTTAGTTAGGCAAGCAAGCAAACAGATTCGTTTCAATGACAAGCTATGTGAGTACTCTTATTAAGCATGCAAGGCAGGTTCTATCATTCTCTTATGAAACTATCTTTAAGCAAACAAGCATTCAAAAACTCAGATTCATTATTAAGGCGTGCAAGAATCAGAGAACGAAATTCTGTCCACTCACCTTGATACATAGTGCCGACGCGGAGCGGGACACTACATACTTACCCACCAACAAAAAGTTTCATCCTCGAAACTTCAAGGATAAACTTCTCGATATTTCGAGCAGCGATAGTCCTCATCCCTCGCCGTACTCAATCGAGAACTCTAGCAAGATAAGCACAACTCTCAAGCAACAAATCGAATCCAGAAAACTTTTGCACAACTTTGAGAATATCTATGGACTTATTGTATGAAACTCTCTATTGCAATACAATATTGAGCACATCTCAGAGTTATAGCAACGGATTAGGCAAAGAATCGAATCGCTCTGATACCATTATGTCACGTCCCGGTCCGAAGGCCTCCCGACCACTGTTCCCCTGCCGGATCGGACGCGAATCACCGCTCCTCGACGCTCCCGTGGGGCGCGTATGGTCGTTTGATACCAAGACGTGATGTCGTACGAGCCTGGGTTGCGCCCGCACAAGGCAACATCGTTAAAGTTTGGCTATCAACGCATCTATCGAGTAAGCAGCGGAGGGACATTGTTGCAAGCATTTATCTATCTGAGTATTCGGGGCAAATTGAGGGACTGGGTTTTCTTTATACAATGACATCGTTCCATACATTATGCCCCTTTATACGAAAGCAGCTCAAGGCAATCGAAACCAAATTTTCGGGTCTTGGGGATGAGACACGCCTATCGCTTCCTCGGACGATCCAGTACCTGCAAGCAAGTAAACTGTTGGTGGGTCAGCACTTTTATAAGTGCTGGTGAGTATAAACAACTGAACAGAAGCAAACATTCATTAAAACTAACACTAAGTAATCATGTTATAAAATACTACATTACTAATGATCTTTCTAGTTTTACCTATGTTCATTACATGCAGCACAAGAACGGAGTCATATTACTTTCTTTTGGAAACATCTTTGAAAACAGAGTTCATATTCAATATAAGCAAGCAGACAAGATAAGCCGATTGTTCTATTATCAGGGTGTGCGCAACGTGTCTCGTGAGCTATACTTAAAGACTCTAGGGACAAATGCACATCTAGGGACTATTCTCTATCAAGCCACAACAATGAACCATCTTATATGCAGTTCGGTCCCCGAGTAACTCATGATCGGTAGCGGTAATCCAGCTGACCAATGACTCTTTTATCTGATGTTATTAACAACTGTGACTCATGGTTGCTTTCCACTATCTCTGTAGCAGCCGTGACCAAGGTTCAGCTCTCCACCAATAACCATTGTCCGACCAATGCGAATGGATGAAACACTATCAAATAAACTCTAGGATGCAGACAAGACGAACCATCAGACCATATATCTTTGTTGCGGACTAGCCGCCCTCACTGAACAAGTTCAAGCACACGATATGGTTCTCTCGAAGCACAAGCGATAGTGGAACATGTTCATGCAAACTCTTAGTCTTAGACAAGCGTTTCAGGTTCTCTTAGTTAGGCAAGCAAGCAAGCAGATTCGTTTCAATGACAAGCTATGTGAGTACTCTTATTAAGCATGCAAGGCAGGTTCTATCATTCTCTTATGAAACTATCTTTAAGCAAACAAGCATTCAAAAACTCAGATTCATTATTAAGGCGTGCAAGAATCAGAGAACAAAATTTTGTCCACTCACCTTGATACATAGTGCCGACGCGGAGCGGGACACTACATACTTACCCACCAACAAAAAGTTTCATCCTCGAAACTTCAAGGATAAACTTCTCGACATTCCGAGCAGCGATAGTCCTCATCCCTCGTCGTACTCAATCGAGAACTCTAGCAAGATAAGCACAACTCTCAAGCAACAAATCGAATCTAGAAAACTTTTGCACAACTTTGAGAATATCTATGGACTTATTGTATGAAACTCTCTATTGCAATACAATATTGAGCACATCTCAGAGTTATAGCAACGGATTAGGCAAAGAATCGAATCGCTCTGATACCATTATGTCACGCCCCGGTCCCGAAGGCCTCCCGACCACTGTTCCCCTGCCGGATCGGACGCGAATCACCGCTCCTTGACGCTCCCGCGGGGCGCGTATGGTCGTTTGATACCAAGACGTGATGTCGTACGAGCCTGGGGTTGCGCCCGCACAAGGCAACATCGTTAAAGTTTGGCTATCATCGCATCTATCGAGTAAGCAACGGAGGGACATTGTTGCAAGCATTTATCTATCTGAGTATTCGGGGCAAATTGAGGGACTGGGTTTTCTTTATACAATGATATCGTTCCATACATTATGCCCCTTTATACGAAAGCAGCTCAAGGCAATCGAAACCAAATTTTCGGGTCTTGGGGATGAGACACGCCTATCGCTTCCTCGGACGATCCAGTACCTGCAAGCAAGTAAACTGTTGGTGGGTCAGCACTTTTATAAGTGCTGGTGAGTATAAACAACTGAACAGAAGCAAACATTCATTAAAACTAACACTAAGTAATCATGTTATAAAATACTACATTACTAATGATCTTTCTAGTTTTACCTATGTTCATTACATGCAGCACAAGAACGGAGTCATATTACTTTCTTTTGGAAACATATTTGAAAACAGAGTTCATATTCAATATAAGCAAGCAGACAAGATAAGCCGATTGTTCTATTATCAGGGTGTGCGCAACGTGTCTCGTGAGCTATACTTAAAGACTCTAGGGACAAATGCACATCTAGGGACTATTCTCTATCAAGCCACAAC